>VMKM01003004.1:0-49781 GCA_008360985.2 Macquaria ambigua
ATATTTAATAAAATAAAACATTTTTACCAGTGGAATGGCTTTGGATCTGGACACAGCTCAACAGTGGCTTGGTGGAATGGCCATAGTACTGAGGCTGTGATGGGTTGCCTCATACTCATGAGCCCACTCATACTCAGCACTAAAAAGCCTTATGTCTGTACTTAGAGAGGCCAGAGCTGCACCCAGTGGTTCTCTTTGGTTGTACAGTCTTTGTAGCATAGCGTAGGTGCGGTTCCATTGTGTCTCTACCTCTTCAGTGAGTTTTAGCTGTGCCATGCACATATTGGTCTGCATGGCACACAGCTTTTCTTTGGCTGTTGTGCTAGATTTGAAGTGTGCCACAATTTTGCGAGCCCAGGTGCGGATATTTTCCAGCTCTGGGGTTTGTCCCAATGATTTTTTAACCACAAGATTCAAAACATGAACAATACATATGTCTGACATTAAGTTGGTTGACGATAGCTGCTATATTATGGGCCCCATCTGTGATCATGCCAGTGACTTTCTCTGTGATTCCCCACTCTGCCATGACATTTGTAGTAGCTTCAGCTAAGTGAGGTGTGTGTGGCCAGCTTCAAGTTTTCAGTTATTAAGTGGCATGTAACAGCAAGATAGGCATCCATGTTAATGGACGTCCACATATCAGCCGTCAAACTAACAGCAGAGGCCTGCCTCACCTCAGCCTTTGCCTTCTCTCTGGTTGTCTAGAGATCTTGCCTCCACCAGAGCTTTCAGTGTCTTTCTACCTGGAATAGTGATTTATCTTTCAGAAAAACAGAAGCAGAGCTCTGTTACATCAATGTAATGATAACACATGAGGGGCACCAACTGGGGCTAGGGCCTAAAATGTGTAGGGGCCCCTGAAGACAAGTGTTGGGCACAAACCTGACCATATGAGGAGGAGGAGGGTGGGCCAAAAATAACTGTTGTATTTTGCAACTTAAATCTGTCTTTTTTATTTCATCTACATCACCGTCATGGTTGAGATGAGCATTTTTTCCTCTGGATTCATCTTGTCAGTGTGTTTCATAAAAGAAATTTAAAAAAACAGTGGTACTCTTCCTGTAAAATCATAGTAGTTTGGATCATTTTCACAGGGCAGTGACTGCAGTTTAATCAGCTTGAGAAGGATCGATTTCAGTGTGAGTCTCCTTTGTGAGGCCTCTTCCCTCTTTCTTATTGCTGGATAGTGATTCTGTGGATCCCAGAGGACCTGAAGCCGTGTTGCATCAGCCACGGAACACAAATCAGCATTAAGAAAAACTGCCAGACAGCACTGCTTCAAAGACCTCATCGTTTGGATCTTGGGGGGATTACTGCAAACAACTGTAGTGGGTTTTTTCATGTGTGTGTGTGTTTGTGTTTGCTTATGTGTGCACATTTGCACATGAACATGATTGCACTCCTCTTTGTATGTGCTCCACACACTACTAGCTATTCTTCACAGTCCATCTGCTTAACACTTCAGCTAGTGTGGAGGAAGCAGCTGGTGAGGAGGATGGGAAATGAAGAATTGAGTGTCACCATTTATTTAAGTTAACTTCTCCTCAGAGATTTGTAGCTGCAGAGCCAACAAAGGCGTAAAACTTGCATTTTCTACTGTTATCGCTTTTCTAAGATAAATACTTTTAATAAAATTACACAGAATTTGTGTTAGTTAGTGTCTGGTTCATCTTCTTTCAGCTTACAGGCAGAAACTAAAATCTGCTAAGCCTATGGTCAAGACTGTGAGGAGATGGACCAATGAGGCAAAGCTGGAATTACAGGCCTGCTTTGACTGCACTGATTGGAGTGTTTTTGAGGCTGCAGCTACAGACCTGGACGAACTCTAGGACACTGTGACATCTTACATCAGTTTTTGTGAGGAAATGTGTGTGCCGACTAAAACTTTCTGCACATACAACAACAAACCCTGGTTTACAGCTAAACTCAGGGAGCTAAATAAGGCCAAGGAGGAGGCCTAGAAGTGGGGACAGAATCCTGTACAAACAGACCAGAAACACCCTGACAAAGGAAATCAGAGTAGCAAAGAGAAGCTACACTGTAAAACAGGTTTTCAGCAAACAACCCTGCATCAGTGTGGAGAGGCCTGCAGGACATCACCAGCTACAGGAAACCATCCCCACTGTGGAGAACCAACTGGCCAATGACATCAATGTTTTTTACTGTAGGTTTGATAAGCCAACATTCACACCCCTCACCTGCTCAAACTCAGACATCACGCAACCAACTGTAACCCCTGCCACCCCCAAACCTGCGCTCAGGATCTGTGAGGAGGATGTGTGTCAGCTTTTTCAGAGACAGAAGATCAGGAAGGCACCAGGCCCAGATGTGTGAATGCCTGTGCTGACCAACTAGACCACATCTTCAGACAGACGTTCAACAGATCACTGGAGCTCATCCTGGTCTCCAAGAAACCCTCTATCACACTCAGTGACTATAGGCTTGCCACCCTGTTGTCTGTGGTCATGAAATCCTCCAAGAGACTGGTGTTGGCCCACCTGAAAGACATCACAGGCCCCTGTTGGATCCCCTGCAGTTCACCTACCGAGCAAACAGGTCAGTGGATTATGCAATTAACATGGAACTGCACTACATCCTGCAACACCTCGGGACATATGCAAGGATCCTGTTTGTGGACTTCAGCTCGCGTTCAACACCATCATCCCAGAAGTCCTCTGCTCCAAACTCACCCAGCTCATTGTGCCCTCACCTGTCAGTGGATCACAAACGTCCTGACAGACAGGAGGCAGCAGGTGAGGCTGGGGAAAACCACATCCAGCACTGGGACAACCAGCACTGCCGCCCCCAAGGGATGTGTGCTCTCCCCACTACTCTTCTTCCTTTACACCAATGACTGCACCTCAGGAGACCTGTCTGTTGCTCCTGAAGTTTGCAGACGACGGTCATCGGCCTCATCCGGGACCGTGATGAGCCTGCATACAGACGGGAGGTTGAACAGCTAAACCTCTGGTGCGGTCATAACAACCTGGAGCTGAACACCCTCAAACTGTGGAGATGACATCAGATTTCAGGAGGAGCCCCCCAGCATTGCCCCCCATAACCATATTCAGCACTGTGTCTGCTGTGGAAACCTTCAGGTTTCTGGGATCCACAATCTCCCAGTACCTAAAGTGGGCATCCAACATTGACAAAATTATCAAAAAGGCCCAGCAGAGGATGTACTTCCTGCGCCAGCTCAGGAAGTTCAACCTGCCTCAGAAGCTGCTGATCCAGTTCTTCACTGCAATCATCCAGTCTGTTTTCTGTACATCCATTCACAGTCTGGTTTGGATCGGCCACCAAACAGGACAGGAACAGACTACAACGGATATCATTGGTGCCAACCTGCCCTCCATTCAGGACTTCCACATCTCCACTGTCAGGAAACGGGCTGGGAAAATCACACCCTGGACACAACCTGTTCCAACTTCTCCCCTCTGGTAGGTGCTACAGAACACTGTATGCCAAGACAACAGACACAAGAACAGTTTCTTTCCACAGGCCATCATTATGATGAACAGCTAAATCAGTCATATAATGTCAGAAAACGATCACCATGCAATAACCCTGTAACACTAAAACATCCACTGTTTTTTATTTATGAATTATATATATATGTATATATATATATATATATATATATATATATATATATATATATATATGGCCCATCTGGCCACCCCTATGAAAAATGTCTGGAAACGCATAGTTTTTTGTCAATTCTTCCATGTTTTCCAAACTTTAACCAAGACACTTACAGCTACTTTTTACATACATCAGCTTGAACATAAGACCAGAACTTAGCAGCAGTGGATTTTAACCATTTACATTTGTTTTTGATATTTAACAGGGCATGCTTTGGTCCCTTAGTGGTGGGACCATGGTTGAGGTTAGCGTCTGCCTATCCCAGCAGAGGACAGTCAGCAGAGCTGATATATGGAAACAGGCACAAAATAATTTTATTTAATATATTTTATTCCATTCTTTGTAAACAAGAAGACATCCATAGCAACATATCATCATGCATATTTTGTTTTGCAGTCCTACCATTCTGTCGGACTGTTTGTTTGTTTTTACTGTCTGCCATCTTTCTGAATCCATGTGAATGCTGCATAATTCACAGAATACACAGTCAACTGTTTTCACAGGGATGCTGCATTGGCTGAAATACAAAACTATTTATTTCAGGAAACTGAGTTTGAAAAAGTGTGAGTTGTATTATATTTATGAGGATTAGGCATTGTTGGAGGAAAAGAAGTCCAGTTCAGGGCCAGATTTCTAAGTCTGGACCTCTTCACTAACACTTAGTCTTCTGCTCAGTTGTTCTGTTGCTGAAGTCTCAAAGAGGTTCAAAAAGGCACTGGAGAAGATCAGAGGTTGAAGCAATAGAGTTTATTATTATTATTATTATTATTTATTAAAGAAATAAACCCGAGTCAGTCCCAGAGCTAAAGACAGAGTGCTTGTGCAGGCTATTTTATAATGCTCCAGTATATTTCGCACTTTCCACCTTGAATGGTTTCCATTGAACACACACGGCCATAAATCGTTCTAATGAGCAAGAGGGCTATGAAACATCACCACTGTCACTTTTTAATGAGCACAGATAGTACCAAACACCACTACTGTCGTGTCATGATGGGTGCAGAAAGTAGCAACCACCACCACTGTCATTTCTTAATGAACACAGATAGTGTTATAGTAGTAGTAGTAGATAGTGATATCAGCTGGACACACCAACCATCCCTTCATACTACGCACACACTTACAACGCAGTAAATCTGAGCCTGCTTTGCATTTACTTTTTGTATAACATACCAACTTATAATAAATTTTTTTACAACAGCATTTACGTATTTCGAACATCACTTTTTTTAATGTAGAGTACAAGTGTAACACTGGCTCATGTTGCATTATGGGTTGTTTGTAGCCTTAATGTTGCTAGGCTAGCAAGTTTCTTGTAGTCTGTAATGGTTTATAAAAGTACTAAGTAGTAGCCACAAAGTGTTTAATTAGCCCAGTCTAACCTACGCGAGTTTCTCACAGCTCATATAACATGTTTCACTGCAACAGAGGAAATTAATTCCCAAAGAGTGAAAAGTCCAAAGCAATTCCCAATGTCTTTACTGAAGAAACAGACCAAGGACAGGCACACGTGTGTGACAGGTGTCACACAATATCCCGATGAGGGGCTCAAAAAGACTTACTGTGGCACTTCAGGAGCCTGACAGGAGAGTGTGAGTTTGTGACTAATAGACAAGCCCTAGTGGAAGTAGCCTATTTCATGTTTCACTTTTACAAGTGAAAAGACTTCAAGGGTGAATACTCTGCAAGTGTCATGGAAAAACATTCCCAGCTGGAGTAGTCTCAAAGTGTTTTGTATCTTCAGATTTCCTTTTTCCTCAAACAGGTGTTGAAAAAGTGAGGGTCGTCTGGTTGTCTTCAAGGCTGTAATTTCCACTGGGGATGGGGGGGGACATGTCACCCTCACTTTTCAAAATCCTATTTTTGTCCCCCTCACATTTACAGTTTGGGTTGGGATTTACTGAAAGGCCACTAAATCATGTCCTCTGACTGTCCAATCACCAAAATCCAGATCTGAAGATCTGAAAAACATCTCTCAACTCCTCTGAATGAAACAATGCTAGAGCTAATCATCAAAGATAAGTAGTAGTAGCAGTAAAAGACAGTACTCTTTGTAGTAAAGATAGGAATAAAACATTGTTTAATGACTTTAAAGGTTCAGTGTTGACATTTTTGTTAGATGATATACATTTATATGTAGCGTGATAAGGAGCCTGATGATGAATAATTTCTACATCTTTCAAAATAATTTTCCTTTGCTTTGTGTGCCACAGCCATGGTCTCTGCCATGAAACAAGTCTCTTTTAAGACTCAAGGATGAAGTTACCCAAAACATCATGTTATCAACATGACCTTCAGGCCATAAACCATGACCCACCGGACTCAGGGATGACATTAAGGGAAAGCTAAATGACAATTGACACTGCCTCGTCCTGGGCGAGTGGGCCACTGGCCCATTCATCCGGAGACCTGCGCTTGGCTCTGCCTTTAGAGCATGACCATTGGTCTATACAGAGCATGCCCAGAAGATTGCCTGTCAGCAGCATCCAAGCTGCACAGAACGTGCTGAAGGCCCTCTGCCTCATCCAGCCAACTTTGAAAGCAAGAACTTTCTGAAAGAAGACTGTTCAACCTCTGTGTTCTCACACATCAAAAGTCAGAACCGAAGAAACGGAAGAAAATGTTATCATTCCTCTGCCTGAGAGAAACCTCCGATTCAAGCCGAATCGCTACGTGGGATTGAAAGCACCCCGAAAATGCCTAACGGGAGAGACCGGCATCTCGAGCCGAGTTGTCACATGGGGACAAGCACACCCGAGGAGAACTGAAAGCTCCAGAACGGGCCTACACCGGCCTACACAGGAGACATGTCCTCTTTTCATGCATTAATTGTCTATCGTTGTATTCAGAATTTCGTTCATGAATTTATTAATTGTTCTTTGCTGTATTTGTTGGATTTATTCTTGGTTGCATTTATTCATTTATTTGTATGTCTGGTAGTTATAGGTATATGTGTAGTTAGTAGTTTAATAAATCTTTCATTTATAAAGAACTTGATTACTATGTGGTTTGTGTGTATTAAGTATTATGGTCACTGTACATGAGTCAAGAACTCTGTAGCAACCTTTAGACTGAGACTGATTAATAAATTGGTGATCTTTTTCCTTTTTTCAAGGCTGGTGAAGGCTGGTGGTGCCCCGAGGTGAATTTAATGTTAGTTAAATTCTGTTATTTAATATAAATATTGATTATTTCTCATAGCCGAAGTTGAGTGTCATATCTCTACTTCAGTTTGTATCCACTTGTATTAAGGCCCATGTTTTTGGTGCTGATCTGTGAGACTTTACATTACTTGTTTTTTGTGTATTTTTTTCTCATTGAAGAACCTCTGACTTCATTGTGCATTGTGTCATTGTGCATACGGTATTTCTTGGGTAGAAAGTACTGTAGTTCCACTAAAAATTGTTTACAGTGACGCCAATTGAATCAGCAGAGTCAGGAAAACTGGATACTACATTTCCTATATGCAACTCAATTGCATCTTCTCATTAGACCGTCCCAGCCTGATAAATGCCGGCATCCTTCAAACTCCACACCTCCAATTTGTAACACAGACTTTCTGTTATAAATTTGTAATCTCAAACCCAAACTGAGATAACCCTGATGACATCATCACAGTTACTTCTCAGACGTGACAAAGCTCTTCCCGACACAGAAAACTGTTTTTACAGGCGGAGTAGTAGTCAACATGACTTGTAAACTGATCTTCATGTGTTAAATAGGAGAATTGCTCCTTAAAGAAAAAAATACATTGTCATTTCAGTTATCTTTTCATTACACCTAGACTCTCTCTTTAGACTGACTTTACTATTCTACTCTGTTCTATTCTGCAGTCCTCTCTCAGTCCCTCCCTTCACTGTGGTAAACATATTTAGGCTGGTCGGGGAAAAACCTTGAAATCATAAATCCTTGGTAAAGATTTTTAAGCTCCAGGCTGAGCTATTCCTTATCCAAATAGACTCCCTGCACAGTGTGTATGTATGCAGCCTCCTCGAGTAGAACCTCCATCCTCTGACATCTTGCAGGCAAGTGTTTCAGATAATACACCATCATGGTGATACACTACATCTGAGCTCCATTAACATATGCAGAACATTAGGGAGTGCTCCTGACAGTCTGATATGTGGGCCTGAGTACAACAGCAACTATGGACTTATATTCTGTATGTCTATGGGAAGAACACAGAAAAATGTTTTGTATAGAAATGTGTGTGTGGAGTATTAACTTCTCTACCTGTACCTGTGACACACACACACACACACACAATGAATAGACCATCAGTGTGTGGATATGAAGAATGAGGCATGACGCAATCATTGCTGAGCCTTGAGAGTTCCTCAGCCATGTGTGTAAGTGTGTGTATACAGCACACATCCTTATAACCACATACTGTATCCCCGGGGTGTTCTTCAAACCTTTTGTTTGCGCACCAACTCAAGAATAATGGAGGTAGAAGTAGAGTGCAGATCTTTGTTTTCTCATGGCTTTGCTTCTCCCCATAGGAGTACAGCCTCAGTTACACCATCTTTAGAAACTCTCTCAACGTATAAAGGTCACCACTGGATACTGAAATGTTTTTTTAAGAAATTAAAAACGGCACGTGTGCAAATTAGGCTTTACACATATTGACATGGAATTTATCTTTAGTTAAAAAACATCTTTGTACAGGATCTCTAGAGGTTTGAAAAAGGCTGAGCACACAGAGTACATATGGATTATGTTTACAGTAGACATTCGTCCAGACAAATATACCACAACTAATAAATACAAACATTTTGTACAGCATTTACAGAGCACAGGGGAGCTACATGTAATTTACTAAACAAATCTCATCAATGAATTAGCTGCAGGAAATAATTTTCCAGGATTTAACATATCCTGAAAGTACCACTCAATGACACTGATAACACTATAAACATTTGGGTGTTTGCATGCAATTCCATCAAAAGGACATTGTAATGGTACAGCAGGTAATTAGGGCTGGGTATCAAACCTAAATACGTCTTGAGTAGAGAGTAAATTGTGTTAACAGAACAGAAAATTGAATAGTACTAAGTTGGCACTAAATGCATAACTAGATTCACAGCATTGCTTAATAATTCTGTGATCAGATTGAAATTGTAATTTCCTTTATACTATATTTTATTAATCCTCCTATTTTGTTGATGTCACAATTGCTTCCTCATTGTTTGTGGTGCCACAAACACACCCAGTACTGTATATGTAAAATATTCTCCTCCAATTAAATTTGCTACACTTCCAATCACTGTTGATTGAGGTTTTGGAGCAAATGATAAAGATACCAAACACTATTATCAATAGTGTTGATGGGCAGTCTTATTTTGGCAGCTATATGTGACAATGACTTCTGTCTAAGATGTCTACTGTTCCTTTGCTGTCATTGTAGCCTAAATCCATTTCAGGTTTTCTGTTCTGTCTGATACACACAAGTGCATTTTCATTGGATTGTGCTCATCAGGAGTAAAAAGGACTGATAACACCAATCACAAACGGGGTCTCTGAGACCCCAAATAAAACCTTTGCGTAATTGTCTGTAGTGGACTTCTGAAAAGCTATTCAAATTCAAAACCATGTTTATAGGCAGTTCTGATCAAATTGGGGAAAGTGTCAAGGTGATAAAACAATGTTAAATATGTGTTTGAGCTATTAAAGAGGACCCTGGGTCTCTAGGACACCACACAGAACATAAGGGTAAAGGAAAACTTCTTGTTTTGCTGATTGTGTTAAAAACCTAAAACCTAAAAACACTAAATAAGGTCAGTGGTTGCTGCTGCACTCATCTCCATGGGTCAAGACTTTCTAACACGTTCTTTTCTGGCAGGTCCATTATCATGGCTGGATTACTAACTGGGCAGCGTAAAAATCTAATTTAGCATGGATTTACGTTTTGATACTAAATGTTACGCATTTGAAATGTTAGATTTTTTTTTGTTGAAAACAACTGTGTAATTCATTCTTTAGATTTTGGTACCAAACCTTGGGTAATGCATTGTTGCAATTTTTTAAAATGTTTTTTAAAAACGCTATGTGAAATGCTATGTGTAGCAGCTTTAACAATAACAGCCCAGTCCACTGTAAGATATTGCAGGGAGAGATAAATGACTGCTAGTTGTTATGGAGAATTCATCTCGATCATGAAGCTGATGAAGCTGCACTCGGTATTAGTGATGATCACTGCTCTGTGGATTCTTGATCATCCTGAGTTTGGGAGACTTGATTCATGCAGGCTGAGTGGCTGTCTGGGCTCAATGCCTCTCATTGATTGGCTGTTTATGGTGATGCTTCCTTAGCCTGGATCCTGAATGATGAGAGACAAGACATTTGTTGGTAAAAAACTTGATTAGTTATCAGTCATCTTCTACAATCAAAGCACTCCTTATTTAAGGCCAAGTTGTGCATCTTACCAAGTAGAAAATCAAATAATCATGTTCATCATCATATTTTATTTTTGTGACTATTAATCAAACAAGGACATTTAATTATTAGTAGTATGTAGCATAGTATGACCATTATTTAATATCCACTGTGATGATGAAACACCAACAAAAAACAAATAAAAATTAGACAAACTATAACAAAACCACAAATCCCAAGTCATCCTTCTGTGTCTACAAAGAGTCTTTTATATGGTTGTTTTTTATTTTTTCAATCATTCATTTCTCTCATCCCTTACTGTGCTTTAAGGTGCTTTGGTGTCCAGGAGTCTGGAAGGTTCGGCTGGTTGCAGGACCTTCACCCTCTGCTGTGAAGGCCTGGACCTCCAGCCTGTACAGACTGGTGGGGTGCAGGCCTGACACAACCAGAACATTACCATCCTGAAAGAGAGGAGAAAGGACAGTGAGGAGAGAGGGGGGGGGGAAGCAGAAGAAGTCTGAAATGCTCAAGGTTTGTGAAATTGTAGGGAAGCTGCAAACTAAAGGTTTTGAAAGTCTTTGTCAGCTCAGTGGACCCTGAGATTTGTCTGCAGGGAAAATACAAATCTGAACCTGTATTAAAGAAATGTTGCAGACAACTTCACCCAGAAAGACAAATAAAGAGAAAATTGTCTGTTTTACTCTACTTCTAGTCCTGAATAAATGCTAAAAAGGAAAGAAATTGAAAAAGGGAATTTGACACCAAAAAAAAAATAGAAAAGAAAAAGCTGAAAAGGCCCTACACCAAATGTAAAAGAACAAAATGAAAAAGGTAAGAAGGAAAATTTAAAAAGACTGCATTTTGCAGATCATTTTCAGTTTCATTATAGCTGTTTAATTTTTGTCTTTTATTGTTGACATGTTCAGTTTAAGCTTTTTTTATCTTCAATTTGCTATTAAATTATTTTCATGTGCGATCCTTCATTTTACATAGGATTTCTTACTTATCAAAAATGCCTTTTTTCTTTTTAACATAAAATGTTGGTCTGGTTATCTGTAGCAGTAGAGTCATTTAAATATTCATATTTTGTAACAGGTGTGTAAAATAATTATCAATAGTACATTTCTAGAAAGTTTCATGGTAAGAACTATGTCATTTGTTACTAATTATAAGGATAAAAGGAATCCTTGAAATATATATGTATACCTATGTAAATGTTAAATGATTATTGGAAACTGTATCCTTTATATTGTTTGCTTGCCTGTAGACACATTTCACATTTTTGCATGTTTAGTTGACCTGCTGTGAACTGACTGAAAGACTCTCTTGGTCACGCAAGCAATTATATGGAATTAATTGATTGGAATTGTACAAATTCCCCCAAACTTTTTACCACAATACATAGTTATTTCCAGTGTTGGGCTCATTACTCAAAATATTTAATTTATTACTCATTACTCCTTTCAAAAGTAATATTATTACTTTACTTATTACTCCCTGCCAACAGTAATTCGTTACACTACTTGTTATATTAGTTACGTTATGTTACACCCCACAATTGTGTCCTTTCTCCTCAAAATTTAGACTTCGCATGTGCACCTTTGTGTGAAGGGGTCAAGGTAACGGCCAGGCCACACCACCGACCTGAGCAGCGCGTGACGGCTACCTCGCTGAACTGCTGCGGCTGTCATTCATGTGGTGTCCACACAGAGAGCGTTCCTGCTGTGGCGCTGCTGCTGCCAGCCCTATCTTTCTATATTGAGTATGCCTTTGATAATGGCCATCAATAATAGAATGTTTAATTTAATTTCATGATACATTTCTTTTATATTTAGTTTAGACAGAAAAAGGTTAAGAAGCTTGTGCTCAATTGTAACTGGGGAGTTAAAACATGTTTTTTCGAATTTTTTCACCTCTGTGACATATTCTAAAGATATCGATATTGAAACTGAAACTGAAAGGTGTACTGTTGCTGGTTTGATGTCAGTGTGACTATCAATAGATCATTTTCACTGTATATTTTTGCTGAGAATCGTGCGTCACACGAAAAAAATAGGCGAGACGCCGAATCTCAAGATGAGCAGGTTCTGGTTGGTAAACTCTCAAATTCCCAGAACAAAATACATAAGACATGACTTCAGTGTCTTCAATAGTAGCTATGGTCCTGTCTCTAATTTATGCATAACTTATAAAGTAGTACCACTGGTGGGTATACCCCTTCTTTACTGAACACACAGGCAAACCTTAGCCAAACTTAAGATTTATATACTACTACAGTTTACAACAGTACTGACCGGGGGTAGGATCTGGGACTGGGAGATGAGGCTATGAGGCAGCTTGTTGTTGTGGTGGTTGGTGGGGATGACCTCCGCCCAGGTCACCTGATAACCAGTCAGCTGCTGGTGGAGCGGGGCTGTGGACAAATCCCAGCTAAAGATGGCTGTCACATTTCCGCCCCGGACCTCAAAGGCTGCTGTCAGGTTGGCTGCCTTCACCAGGACCTTCTGAGGGGACACTCCTGGAGGAAGCACAGGTGGAGATAGGTGCTAGTGGTGAACAGGTTCTTATGGCATGTTCATGATCTAAATGGGGAAGCAGGCCATAGCCATAGCAGGCCTGAGGCATGAGCAAACTGCCAAGGAGTCCCCACAGGGAGCATGAAAAAGACAACTTTCTTGGGACACTCAGTTCATGTGTCAGTACTGTAAGGTCTGTATGGAAAGCTTTGTTAGTTTTGCGTAGGGCTGTGAAGGTTTTAAAGTAAGCTATATTTTCTAACTAAATTGAGGTTAGGTATTTTGGAAAATGATATTAAACACAGTGTAGGGTCACGACAGGCCTTTGTCTTCTAATGTCTTAGAAATTGTTTTCCTCCAATTTGGTTTTCAATTTTAACAAGTGTAAACAATGTTTAAATATGCTCTGCTGTATTACAGAAAGTTAGTGATAATAACAAGAATTAATGTATTTGGTTATTATACATCCACAGCGCCCCTAAACACACAACATGGTTGGGATAAAGTTGCTTTGATCTTCATGAGATTTGGTGGGGTTATTGCTCTCATCATGAACAACATATTTCAGTTTGCCCAACAGGAAGTCAGCCATGTTGCATTTCCTGCGTAAATGTCAACTTTCTAAACACATGTTTGAGGCCTTTAGGATGCTCAAAAACTCATGAAACTTTGCACCCATAGTCGAACTGGTAAATATTTCGATTTGATGTCACAATTGGGCTTGGGTGTGGCACATCTCTATAGCTCCCCTAATTACTTTTTGCCTTCAAACGCATTTTGACGCCCTTGGAATACTTGAAAGCTCATGAAATTTGGCACACACACCCTTCCCCATGAACATTGCAAGAATATACAGTAATTGGGTTCATGCGTGTTTAGCTGGCTCTGTAGCGCCCCCTAATGCATGGTAGGCCTTAGTCGGGATAAAGTTATTCTGATATTCACCAAATTTGATATGCACATTGCTCTCATCATTTCGGACATTTTGTGTGTTTTTCCTGTATTTTTTGCAAACTTTTTTGAACTCCTCCTTGAGGGTTTATTGTATTCATTTCAAATTTGGTAGGTTTAATTGTCAGACAAGTGTGAAGCTAAATTGCAAAGGAATTATCAATATCTCGAACGATGATGTCATAGGTCATGAGACTAGAGGATTCAACAGATTCACTTCAAGACACGTGTGATGCTAAAATGTGAAGCTTTTGAGTTTCAGTGGAACGCAGTTGCCGTGGCGGGGTGGACAATTTGCATGTTTCACAATGAAACAGGAAGCCCTTTATGGAGGGCTTGAGATACTTGAAAACTCACGAAACTTACAAAATTTCAAAATCAAAGGCCCCACCTTTAAATTATACATAGATGTATGAAATTCGGGAGGCAGATGTATCATCCCAAGACTTTAAAAAAAGCCTCTTGGAGCCATACCCTAAACCCAACAGGAAGTCAGCCATTTTAAATTTTCTGTGCAATTTTAGGCAATTTTTTTGTCAATTGCAGGCTTTGTACTTTAACAAACTCCTAGAGCAGCCTTTCCCAAACTTAGGGTCCCGTTTTCATTGGGTCGCCATGGGTCGCAGAGTAAAATGCATAACAATGCTATGATATGTGGATTCATACGCTGGTCTGCTCAGCTCAAATACTGTGTGCTACACACATACTCATAGAACTGGAGTTACATCCAGTAACTACTTTTTTTTGCTACGCTGCTCTGTTCAGCTGAGATGTTGTGTGTGGGGCTACGTTCTGTAACCCCCATTCTATGAGTATGGGCTCTTAAATTACTCTCTGTTTGGTCCGCGATATGTGTGTGATGCTTATCGCGTGTTGACAGCTGTTCTGGCAGAAAACCCTGCGCGTTCAAGCAAGCTAGTGAGTGAGTGAGTGTGTGTGTGTTCATATTTGACCGAGTGAGTGAAAGAGTGTGTGTTCATGTGTACATTTGTGTGTGTGTGTTCATGTATTGGCTATGTGTCTGGAGTAGGATAGGTTCTTGTGTTCTTTTGTTTCTTTTTGTTTATTTCTGGTTCTTGCTACTTGTGAACATTCAATAAAACGTAGTAGTAGTTTTGACAGTGGAAACAACACATCTTTGACTTTCATTAGTGAATGAACCTGTGTGCCCGTTTTAGGGTTAGTGTGTGTCTAATATTGTGAAATTGTGAGTATTTCCCAGGGTGGCATAGTCAGGCTATATCCTTAAATCTTACAATATAAGGTCCCACTCTCGCCACATGTGTAAGTAGTATACTTTTTTAAACCCTGATGGTGAATTGAGTCCATATGCGCACGTGATAAAGTCCTTTAGCTCAAGCAATTGCTTTATTAACTATAATTAAGTTGATTGTATGCAACTATGGGTGATGGAGGCTTTGCCGCTTTTGACGCTAGTTTGTTGACATTTCTGTAGTTCATTTTACTTAGTGAGAAATTATAGCTGTGAGAAAATTCCAATTCTTGGATTTCCAAATGTGCTTCATATTACAACAGCAGGCTTCAGAAGGCCCAGGAAAAGTCTAGAAAGTGTCCAGGTATGCAGATGTCCATAAATAAAATAATCCATCATTTTGTCTTGAAAGCTAAAATTACCACATCATGTATTTTCAAAAACTGAGGTTCCAGTAGTCTCACCATTTTCTCCAAGACAGGTGATTGGTTTTGGACTCTTGGCCTGGATGGTGGTACAGGAAGGAGTGAAGAAGCTGGTGTTTTCTTCCAGAGGATGACTCTTCTTGCTGACTGGCTGCAGAAGGACTTTATACTTACAGGAGAAGAGCAAGCCCTGCAGGCTGACAAAGCTCTCCTAGATCAGACAAAAACAGAAAATGATCATAAGATCTGCTCTCTACATGCATTACATCCTCTGCCTACCTGTAGCTCTCGAAATGTACATTTGGGCTACTCATGACATTAAAGGCAAATACATTTTTTAAAGTGACAATAGACAATAGACTTTTTCTTTCATTTGCTTTAAGGTTGAGGGGGGTAAATGTTGAAAAGTTGTCTATTGCCACTTTAACAACCTGGGTCTTGGTTGGAAAAAAAAAGGGTGATTGGAGGCTGATTCCCAAAATGCCAGACCACAGATTATTGTAAGTCACTTTTCACATCAAACAGGGCAACAGTTCATCCATCAACAATGTATACGCTCTCTTGGCCAATCACTAACAAGATTTACAAATGTGATCTTGTCTGTCCATAAAATCTATTATGTTTCTTGCAAGTGTATTTTATATGGCCATTGGGATCATATGGTCATCATTCATTTGACATTCACGTTCACAGTGACAATGTTTTATTAAAAGGTTACCTGTGCGCTGGTCTTTTCCATGGGTCTGGTCAGGTTGTGTCCACAATACTCTGGTCCCCACTGGATTCTGTAGAATTCAACTGAAGGATCTATACAAACAAGAGTTACAACACCGTCCTGGGACAGCAGGCCTACAACAATGAATGGATCAACTTAAAGGAGGAAAAATTATGCTTTTTTTCCTGTCTTACATAGAGTCAGAAAATAAGGTTGGTGTCAATTTCATTATCCCAGACAGTGAGAGGTATTGGACATGTAGCTCCATTAACAGAACAACACCGTCTAATAAATCCACAGCGGTCCAATATCCACATTGTGCAACCTCTAGCTAGGATTAGATTTTTTTTTCTTCTCTAGGCTAAACACTTCCCAGACCTATCTGTGCACTCAACACACAGAGGTGAAATTGATATCAACCCTCTCTTCTGCCACTGGGTAAGATGGCAAAAACAACAAAAAAAACATATTTCTCCCCAAATTGTTGATTGTTGCTTTAATTGGCAACCAATTATTTGACATTAATATAGGTCAAACATGTATACAGTTGTCTGTAGCTGAATGTGCTTCTTCTGTCTTACACAGAAACAAAAGAGATTTTTTATTTAACCCTAACTTAAATTATCCAATAAAGGTTTACAGTGCTCAATGTCTTTTTCCAGCAATACCCAGGCCAAAGACAAGGGTGACACATATTCCCACGTCCGTTACAGATGGAACTGAAGAATATTACACTTCAAGTCCAGGTCTGAAACCAATAGCCCCACCTGGTTAACCTCATAAACTCTTATACCAACATGTGGGTCCATTTAAAATTAAAGATACATTGTCAAAACATTGTTCAACACTGGTCAGACTGAATATTAGGCAAATAAGTCTAAAATTACACAATATATTTAGAATATTTCCATTTGATGTAATGATGAAAAAAACAACTAAGAGTGTACAGCCATGCTAGCGGGTCTGTGAGGCTGTACTAAGACACAGTGGTCAACAAATGTCAAATTCATGGTGGCACTAGAGGACAAGTCAGGGGTTCACCAAAGTCAATAGGATTCATCCTGTGTGGATGAATGTCTATACAAAATCACATTGCAATTGCATCCAATAGTTGGGTTCAGATATTTCACTCTGAACCAAAGTGGACCAAACAACATTGCTACAGATAGAGTCATGCCGCTAACGTGGTTAACTTGTCATGGATTTGAATATTCTACTCAGTGTAAACATCATACAGCTTCGATAAAATATTGTTACAAGCAGATACAGAATCTACTGTGTATGAGGCATTATCATACACTATGGGCTGGGATTTTTAATATGAAAATTTTAATTTAATGACATATTAGATTTTCTTTTATTAAATTTAACACAGCTTTAGTAAGTCCTGTAGGTTTTTAACAACAGATTCCTAGCTAATTTTAACAAAGTTTGCAGCCAAGCTGAATCTCTCTGCTGCATGTTATGACATACTGTGATTCAGTGAACAGACAAACTAACAACAACGGAATGATTCATGCTCATACATGTGGGTGGTTTACAGATATGTACATCTCACTGTGTCATCCTTAAACAAAGTGCCTTTGTGCTGCAGCATAATTACAGATGATAAGTCTTCAAAAACTCTATTGTTTATAGAACTGACAGGTAGGAGCTTTACAATGTGTGTCAGAGGAAGACAAATTGTTTGCCTCACTAATCTTGACGGCAGACACTAACATCAGTTCATGTACATATGTGTATATACTGTCCATACCCAAGCTGCGCTGCCAGTAAACATGAACCCGGAGCTGTCCGTCCTGGTAGAATGGTGTCCCCACATCCAGAATGTCACCTGTAGGGTTTCTTGGAGGAGCACTGGTGGCTTCAAAACAGACAAAATATAATTAAACTTGGGTGGGAACTGGCCTGTTACAGCAATACATAACTATATGCTCAGGACAGGAATTTCACAGGGGCCATGACGGCCATGACTTGAGCAGTAACGTTAAGCCTAGGTCTACATGCACAGTTATCTAATCAATTTGACCCTTGATTTTTTGTGTTGCTTCAATCCTTGTGCTTGCTCACTGTAATGTATTCTGGCTCTGAATGTGTATCGTTGATGCTGACACCGAATGAGGCACTGCTCTAATTCTATATTTTTCCTTGAAGCAGATGTTCTTCTAAAGGAAACCCTAGAAGCAGCAAGGTGGTGCAAACGCCAAGCATTTAAAGGCACTCTTTCCCTCCCTAGTGTAATTGAGATGGACGGGGAAGACCGCATAACAACCCTAAAATAACTACACTTGTATGATGGCTTGGATGAAGAGGAAAATATTCTCCTCATGGAACCATTCATTTTCTCATTCCAGTTACAGATTATGACATTTTCTGCATGGAGGCAGTTGACAACAGGAACATAAAAGTCTTTGTCCCTTGAGGAGCAGGAGTGAACTTATTTATGAGGAGTTGTTAAACATTCTTCTGTCTGCTGCGTTAATTGTCTCAATTGTTAATTGTGTTATGTTGTTTTGTAAAGATGACAGAGTCTCTCATCTCTTTACTGGAGCTGGTATAACTTAATGTACAAAGCACATTCAGCTTGTCAGTACGTCTATATGGTATAGTCCGTCTCCATTCTCTTGAGGAAAATGTTCTGGTACAAGTAAAATGATACACAAGATACAGTACAATAGCATTATAAATCAGGATAGGTAGTAACTGTATATTTATGCTCACTGAAATAATTTAATTAGTTCTGGTTCCTTATAAGATGGGAAGGGTAAAAAGACTTAACCTGGATGGTTTCTGAAACCAGGATATGATCATTATATTTGCACACGCAATTGGGATACGGGACCAACCAGAATGATTACAGCCACCAGCTGCATTTTTAATGTGAATATGTTGTTAAGCTAGCCTAGAAACCATCTAAACCTATCCTTTAAAATGAAAAAGGGTTAATGAAACTTGTGTGTCCTGCAACTTTGCCCATTGTGAGATACTGTATTTTGTGTGCAAAGTTAGACCCAAAAGTGGCAGAAGAGAAAAGATCATTTATATTTATGCTTATTATTTTGTGGGTATTTTCCTTCAAGCTCAAGTTTTGCAAACAGTTTGTTTAAGATGATCCATCATCCATAAGTTCCATCATTTTAAGGATGAAAAACAGCTCCTCCTTAGGGGAGCATGAATGTGCTCATATATTAAAGTGCAGTCTGCACATTCAATTTTGATATTTTTTGTGTAGAAATGTAATTTTTTTCCTAATGGTGGTACTAAAGAAAAGAACAGGGGGTCAAAAAAATAAAGTGTAAAAAAAAGAAAAAGTAAAGATCATACAAATGCATTTTAAAACCAAAAAGATACATTTAGTGCTGTTTTAAAGAAACTTTGAGAAAGAAGTATTAAACCTTGCAGCAGATATGAAGAGATTTTATTTTCTTGTACAGTATAACAAGGTTATCAAGTTGAAATAAAAATAAAAAATCCTTTTTGATTATGTATTAAGACGTACTGCGCTGTGTGGTGAAGTGGAGGATGGCCCGGGGTCCTTTGAACTGAGTTTGTCCCCAGTAAGACACAGCCTGGACCTCCACACTGTAGCTCCTGTTAGACCGCATGCTGTTCAGCTCCACCTGGCTCTACGCATGCACACGCACACATACGAAAGTTGATACATGAGAATAGAAAATGAGTCAAGCTATCGGTTTTCATAAATATTGTTCTCATCTGTAATTTTCATTCAAAGGAGTAAAAATCCTCACTGAAATCTTCATTGCTGGCCTCTTGCATTTTATTTTTCTTGCGGGTTTTTCCACAAGCCCTGACTATAGCAGCCAGTCAGGGAATGCTAAAGGCCGTGTACCAGTTTGAATACTCAACAAGTCCATCCTACCTGCCCCAATTCCAGATCTCAGAGACTGAACATGCTACTGTGTGTCTACAACAGGCATCAATAAGAATTATACTGACCTATGAAGATCTTTTGTTACAAATTATATGACTGACAATTACCTTTTTCAACATTTTCAGAAAATGGTGTAATGTTTTTTACTGTTAAGAGAAACACTGGGAATGAATAGTAACTCCTACATGGTGGTAGTATTTTTAATTTTCTTCTTTATTGCTGGTGTAAATGATGTGCAGGCCCTGAGGCACCAAAGTTTAAAAGTCTTTTTTTTAAATCACTTATTAAAATTTTTATTAAAGGCTTTATCTACTTTGGTCCAAGAGTGGATGAATTAATGAATTAACCTTATTCACATGTGGATGTTTTGAACACAGCATAGTACACTATAGCAGTAAATCCAGCACAACTTTCCCCATATAAAGACCTTAAAACAGACGTATTAGTTGTCAAATTCGCTACAATTCTTGACAAACAGCAGCCACGATAGAGCGCAAGGAGGGATCTTTCCCACTTCCATTTTGCATGTGAAATTTTTAACAATCACTTCAATGTTTCTCAACAAAGATACATGGGAGTCTCCACAGTCTATGGGATTACATTACATTAGTTACAAAAAATTGTAATTACATTTTTTTTAAATAACATTTTTATTTTTAGTTGAAATTTTAATTAACCAAAATTCAGTTTTGTTTAATCTGTATTTAAGGAAATTTAAGGTAAAATTCCTGTGTCAAGTTCTTGTTAACTTTTACAGAGGAGCAATAGAAAGCATCCAGACTGGAAACATTACAAATTGGCATGTGATGTACACAGCCTCTGCAGCAGGTGATTAAAATCTCCCAGATCATCATGGGTACCCAACTACAAGCATTGGTGATATCGGTGAGGTGAGGTGCCTGCGCAGAGCCCAAAGGATACTAAGAAACTAGACCTAGCCCAGCCACAGCCTGTTGACCCTGCTGCCGTCTGGCAAGCAATACAGAAGTATCTGCTGCTGTACCACCAGACTACAGAGCACCTTCTTTCCTCAGGCTGTGAGACTCAATTCATCCTCTGCACTCCAACATAAATAATAGTTTTCGTGCGTGTGCGGCATGGAGGGACTACGGCCTGCATTTCATTGTACAACTCTGTGTTGTATAATAAATAAATTAACTTTGTATCTTGTGAGTATGTAGTGCAATAAGTACTACAGGACCCATGCGCCTCAGAGGTCATTGCTATATGGCAAATACACCAAGTAATGTTGAGAAATCAGAGTTCCAGCATATTAAAAATACTTAATTGTTGCATTCAAAAACAAAATAGAGCACCATAATTGCTAAATTTGCCAAAAAAATTATACAAAATCTAAACTGAATAGATTTTAATTAATTTAATTCATCCAGCAAGCTCTATAAAGCTCAATTTTTAACTCCACCTCAACAATGGTTGTGCAGCAATAAACTTACTTGTAGTAGACATCCATCCCAAACGTT
The DNA here is from genome assembly GCA_008360985.2 of Macquaria ambigua. Classification (NCBI taxonomy): domain Eukaryota; kingdom Metazoa; phylum Chordata; class Actinopteri; order Centrarchiformes; family Percichthyidae; genus Macquaria; species Macquaria ambigua. The sequence continues at coordinate 21,217 of VMKM01003004.1, forward strand.
TTATGTACAGTCTTGTACCTTTGCCTTTTATGAATGAAATTTTATTTTTCCACCCCAGGTTGCTTATCATTTGTACTGATAATTCAACCAGCCCTGCCCAAGTGTTGTTAGTGCTCAAATGGCTTCAGTGTTTAAATTATGTTTAATTGTTTCTACAAAACAGTATTTCAACTTTGGTTTCAGAACTTTTAATGAGCAAGACGTGTCTTAAATACACCAGCCTCAGCTCTTAAAGTTGGGGTAGGCAGTACTTTTTTGGAGTTATTGGGCAGAAAATCCATAACAGCAGCATATTGTAATTCAAGTGGTCTGAGAGAAAGCCTCTACTTCTGCCCCTCCTCTTGGCTCTGTTTTAAGGCTTCAGAAAATCTAGCCTGTGACGGGAGACTTTGGCCAATCACAAGTTATTTCAGAGAGACGGTGCATTTGTATTGGCTGTTCTCCAAATGCAGATGCACGTACACATCCCTTCAGATGGTGAAAGCCTGATTCAATGGCAGAAATCCTGCAGCTTGTGATAAATTTCCAATACCTCCTTTGCCTACAGCGGTGTATACTACAAAACATAGCCCAGATCCACACAGAGCTTTGGTCTCATTATGTTCGATGCCATGGTGCTCATAACAAGTAGCAAAGAGGATGGAGGAAGAGATGTTGACAAATAGTGGGGAATAACTTTTGACAGGGGGCAGTGTGTGTGGTGTACTAGCCTCTCATCCCACTGCTGGATGGTTTTGCAGCTGCCTCTGAAGCCTTGGGCGCTCTGCGGCCATGAAGTGCTGGAGGGCATCTTTGAGAAGACAAGTCGCGGCGAGAGGAACTGGGGTCTTGGTGAGGCTCATGCCATGGAGTGTGAGGCCTACGAGGCATGAGGTTACGCAGGGCAAACTATTCCTTCGGCTGCTGTCAAAGTTGTGGGTTTGGTGGGAGAGGTTTAGCGGAGTGATACGAGGCAGCAGAGAGGCGGAAGGTTTTGCATAGGTTGCACAGATTTGCCTACCCCAGCTTTAAATAGCAGTAGTACATTTAAACTACTTCAACTGCAGCTGTGTCCATTTACATAATTGGTCTAAGTAAATGTCCTGCTAAAGTGAAAAAATGAGGCAATGCAAGGTTTTGCAGTCCTGATTGTATTTTGCAGGGGGCTTATTAAATATGATGCTCAGTGTTTTATTTGGTCCATTTCATTCATCTTACCAGAAAAATATAAACTGAAAAGATTGAAGAAAATACTTTTACTTGCACTCCTTGACTTGTTACAGAATATAATTCTAGCAGGCACACACACTGTTAGAAGACAGATAAGGGTTAGCAGTAACAAGTAACGTCAGGACATTTTCAGATTGTAGTATTCGTCAGTCCTCACCTCTCTGACTGTCTTCCTCCTCTTGGTCAAGGATGAAACAGAGGGCTGTCCAACTGCAGTCCAGCTCCAACTGACTTTGTAGTGGTGGACAGGAACATCCAGGTCAGCGGGCATGCTCCACTGGAGCTGGGCCAACACTGCCCTGCCAGGACCAAAGCTCATATTGCCCACTCTCAGCTCAGTGGGAGCTGGAGGATTGGAGGGGTCTGAGGGTGAGGGGATGTTGTTAGTATTCATCCACATGCAGTCACATAGTAATATTACATACTGAAATAAATGGCATATGACAGTAATTCAACAAAACCCTACACCCCTAGACATTGATCTGTGTTTTTTTTTTCCTCCAATTTAAATTAAAGGGAAACTCCTTCAGGGTAAAAAGTTTTCATTAACAGTAGGGGGCACTATTGAGCCATTTTGCCACACCCATGTCCAAGACGCATATCAGATGTAAAGTTTCACCACTTCTGACACGTGCAAAGTTTCGTGAGTTTCAGCCCCTAAAAAACACGATTCATTTCAAGGAATAATTTGAGCAAATACAATAAGGACCTGGCACAGGTCTGTGCTTGGGCCCTAAAAATCAGTAATACAATCTGGATCTAGAACACATCTAGTATATGCAAGTACTACTACTATCATTATTAGTAAGGACTATATGTGATTTGCCAGAAGACAACGTTGACACTTGCCAATAAGAATAGGACTAAAATGGTGCTTTCTAACAGTGATTGGTTGGTTGTGTCAAAGTCCATTTCTCCCTGGATTTCTGTCTTCCTGTTCCTAAACCTGAACAGAAGCTTAACCCTAACCTCAACCAGTTATCACGTCGATGCCTAACCATACCCTAACCTAACTCTGACCACAAAGGACACTATTCTAAGAGGAAACTTCAACACATGATTGTAATGCACCAGGAAGAGACCCAAGAGCAAGGATCACACATGGCAAAGTTTCCAGTTATGGCTTTCACTTAGAAAACATTGGTTGATAGAATACAACCTGAGATCAAGGTGAAAAGTACAGACAAGGAGTAGGCAAAACCAGGTCCAAAATACCAACAGGGTTCCAAACAATACAGACAAGAATTCCAAGCAGATGTGGGGCATGCAGAGGCAATAGTCCAAAAACAGGCAATGGTCAAAAACGAATACACGACTAGACATGAAAGTACACAAGAAAGACAATCTGGCAACTAGACAAAGGAAGGACCAGGCTATATAAACAAACAGGCTGATGAGGAACAGGTGAGTAATGGAACACAGGTGAACCTATTCAAACTGGCGGGGAAAGAACAAAGACAGGAAGTAACAGTGAGCAGTAAATAGTCCTTCAAAATAAAACCGGAAACTAACAAGAGCCTTGACAGGGTGTGACAATGATGGCGCTGCCTCAATTGTTTCCAATGTAAATATGACAGCCACCATGCTGCGGACAGTACAAGGTGAGAGAAGGCAGCTGTTGCTCTCCTGAACGTGTCTGAGGTGATTTTTTTCAACTTGCCGACGTGGCTCACCATGCGACCATAGCAACCACAGAAACCACACAGAGGAAAACAATGAATTCTCTGAGAGCTCCCTCAAACAACAGAGGCTTTCCCACTACAACAACTGTGTAGTAGGGAAACTGTAGAACCATTTACTGTAAATGGTCAATTCTATGCTCAAGTGTCTCTGACTGAAACAATGTTTATGATATTAGTTAAACTTGATATATTATCATGACCTATTACTAACCATTTCCTCTAACACCTCTGTTTAGCTGTGTGAGGAAATTACAGTAAGTGGATAGCAGCAGCCTGTAGTGTATGGTGCTGTTTGTTAGTGGGATCAGTCACAAAGTCAGTCAAAAATACAATCCAGCCTGTGATTGGTTGTCCTCTTTTTATAATTCAACAGCTGCTAAACTTGTGCTGTTTTTTTCAATCATTGTTGAACATTTTGCTGGACTAATCTGCCATTTTGTTACATTCAGTCTAATTCTTAGTATCTGAATAACTTTTTTGCAGCACAAATTTTTACTCTGTCAAGGTGACAGGTGGCATTTGGAATTTTCTGTCAATACAATCAGTTAAAGCTGGGGTAGGTAAAATCTGTGCAATCTATGCAAAACCTTCTGCCTCTCTTTCTGCTGCCCCGTATTACTCCGTTAAGCCCCTCCCACCAAACCCACAACTTTGATCGGCAGCAGAAGGAATCGCTTGCCCTGCAAAACCTCATGCCTCATAGGCCTCACTCTTCATGGTGTGAGCCTCACCAAGACCGCGCTCGCTCCCGCCGCGACTTGTCTTCACAAAGACGCCCCTCCAGCGCTTTGCGGCCACAGAGCAGAGCGCCCCAGGCTTCAGTGGCAGCTGCAATGACGTCAGGCAGCGGGATGAGAGGCTAGTACACCACACACACGCGCCATGACATTGAACATAATGAGCCCGAAGCTCCGTGTGGAGCCGGGATGTGTTGTTTTGTACTCTACGCTGCTATAGGCAAAGGTTTTCTCTCAGACCACTTGAATTACAATATGCTGAACAGTTATTATGAATGTTTTGCCCAATGACGGCAAAAAAATACTGCCTACCCCACCTTTAAGAATACTTGCTTTCATAAATATATTAACACAAGAACAAACAAACACGCACTCTCTCTCACATACACGCACACCTACACACACACAGAGGGTGGCTGTCTGACCTCTGCTGGAGTGGATGTGTCTGCTGGGAGTCGTGAAACCTCTGGTCCCATGGTTGTTGACAGCTGCCACTCTGAACTGGTACCAGCGACCTGGACGGATGTCGGAGAGTCTCACTCCCTGCTCCGTGGTCTATGATGGAGCAGGTGGAGTGTTGGAGGGAGCAAGACAAGACATGAACCCACTGATGTTTTGTAGCTGTTAAGGAAGTTTCTTATCTGCTTGCTCTTTTAACAGTCTGATTTCCAAACTCAACACAGCTCATAGCTGAGTTTCAAAACATCAACAGAAAATTGGCCCAGAATTTGGCATTTGGGCGTTATAAAATCAGGAGTTTGTGTGGCCAAAAACCAAAGTGAACTTAGTTAAAAATCAATCACATAGACACCTGTGAGCTTACATAATAATCTAACAGTCTGAATGTAAAGTGTGAGGAGCCACAGCCTGCAGGAACACAAAATGTTCCCCATATGACATGTGACATTCAGCTGGGGCATGTTACACTAAGACTTTTAGGAACATTATTACCTTGTGTACCTACAAGGTACATTTATTTTGTCATTCTACAACACAGAGCTGCACAATTAAATGAGAGCTGTAACTCCCTTCACGCTATGAGAACATATACAAATATTTAAAAGTAGAATAGAAAAAAAATAAAAGCAAACTAGCATAGTCAGGCCGTTTTTCCAATCCACGCTTAAACGTCTTAACAACAGGAAAATTGTTAAATATCTTACTTCCTCTTCTTTAAGTCTGCAAACAACAAAACTCTGCATCATAGTCAACATGTGTTAAGCAGTGGGACAGAGTCTCTGCTGAGTCTTAGCTGGTTAAGCCTCTGTTCAGTCGTCTCCAGCTCTCTCTGATCACCTATTTTTATAATACTGTTTTATAATACAGCTGAATTCACAACTTAGTTGTTTTCATTTACATATTTTTCTGTTTCTGCTGTCATGACAACTGAACAAGTATAAATTAGTGAACAGTAACTAACAGTAACTTTACTGCTGTGCTGAGACGTTGGTCAAATCAGTATTTTAAGACTGTGCAGATAATTAGACACTAAAATGTGCAACAGGCATTTACAGGGAGTGTTTTGGAAAATCTGTTTTCAGAGATTTCAGAGATAAGTCAGGAAAAAGCTGACTTTAACAGCAGAGGTGGGGGACTTTACTCGAGTCAGACTCGAGTTGCAAATTTGAGGATTTGATAAAAGACTCGGCTTGACTTTGACTTGGTATTCATAAGTTTAGATTTGACTTACACTTGAGACAGATGACTCGAAAGGACTTGGCTTTTTTTTAAATATTAACATTTTTCTAGATATTGAGAAGTTACATTTTGTTTTTGAAACATGATTGGGTGATTTTTAGAACAATGCGCGCTAACCTGGCAACCTAATATATAGATGGACAACATGACAGCTCCCCAAAAGTGAAGCAAAACATCTCGATCACCCCCGGGTGGCTGGCTGCAGTATATGTCATAAACCCCGCCCCATCCATGTTAGCGAATGGGACATGGACCAAACTGAAAAATCAAACATGTCAAATAAATTTTTCCCAAAGGTGGTTTCTGTCATTTTAGGTAGTTCTTATCACGCTGATGTATGTTCAAGGGTTAATTTTTCTGATAAGTTTGTTTTTTATTAGTTATTTGATGCTATAAAAAGGGATGATTGACAACTGAGTGAGCTCGCGATTGGTTCAAATGACATCACCTGTGCAAGATGGCAGCCACTGTATCCGGAATATTTTGGCTTCATTTTTGTACACTTATTGGCCTGTCAGATGTTGGATAGAAAGCTAACATTTAAGCTATGAGTGACTTGGCTTCAAATCGTTTATGCATTTTATTGAGAAGACATGGTTAATGTAAAAGACAATCATGAGACTGATTCTAGGCCATATAACTAGTTAAACTATGTGGGCACGTCACTAGCTAACAAGCTAACACAGCACACTAGCTCCATGGCAGAGACTGCTTCATTCATAATTACAGTTCATTATTTTCTGATAATCAAGTTCGTTGTTAAAAGTTTTTAATTATTATTTATTATTATTTATTTATAGGAAATTGGGGTAGCTTATCAAAACATAGTAACCTGGGACTTGCTTGAGACTTGCATATGTGTGACTTACTCCCACCTCTGGTGAACAAAAGGCCAAAATAAGGAGAAATAAAGATGTGTTTTCAAATTTAGCTTGCTTAGTGTGGATGTACTCTAAAGCAGAAGCCTCAGGCACTGGAGAATACAGGAATTATGTATGTGTCAGTGTTGCTCTGTCCTCCATCAAAAGCCACCTGTGTTTTTATGGTTGGAAAACACACTTTCATCTTTTAATGGGGCAGTTATTTGGACATTGGTGACATCTTAAACACAACAGGTATTAGCTGGCAAAAATCTAAATCCCACAATCAAAAAATGTACTGTGGGACGATGGGGTCTAGAGAGGGCATTAAATGGTTTGATGGTGTATGTAATTCCACTCACAGACTGAGAGCTTAGTGCAGCATAACCTCAATCAAAATACTCATTTAAAGCAATAGTTTTATAAGCTAAATGCCATTAAACTATTTAAAAGCACAATTAAAAGGCACAATGTTGTCAGCAGCTACTTTTAATACTGTTTGTGTCTCAGTCTCAGAGATTTATAAGTCTTCGTAACTACCCCTAAATTTTTACAGATACTTTAGGAGCTAAAGGTCTTCAAGAGCAAAACCTGGGAGTCATACATCTGGACTGACACACTCCTTATTTTTAGTTTGGCCAGTTAGGAACTACTGTACAATGAGTGCAGTTTTGATTTTTTCACATCTGATATAACACAAAACATTTGGTGAAGTAAACTAACCTGTGCAACCACCTGCCAGGAGGTGGCAGTGTCCTCGCTGGGCTGGATGCCAAAGTTCCACCTCCTCTGCAGGATGTAGACTACAGGCTCAGCTGAGATGTTGAAGCGGGAGGACCAGCGCACCTCCAGCTGACCAGAGGAGAGTTCTTCAAAGCTCATCTCCTTCCTCGGCTTCAGAGGAGCACCTGGGAGACGAACGTTATCCTGTTATCAAACCATGAAATATACATCCACCAAAAGTAGAACAGAATAAAATTGAGGGGATGATATATGAGCATACAGTAGATACATTTTTTTGATAAATACACTTTTACATTTTCATGGTGATGTAACGCTGCTCGGAATTCATTTATTCTCTACAGATTTCACAGAATGTTTATTGGAAAAATTATTCAAATATGATGATGTATACGATTGTAGTTCATAGGTGAAATGGTGTACAGAAATCAGGATATGTGTGATGTTTTATAAAGGGTCTATATCAGCCTGGTGAGTCAGCAAACTGATATATTTGTTGAACTCTTTTGATTAGAATTACTATTTTACTATATCCCTTTCCAGATACCACCATCTACTGTATAAGCTGTGTCCCAGCAGAGAGGACATTGAGCTGCAGGTATTTACAGCTTTACTCAGTGCCACCATGTGAAAAGGCTAAATAAGTTTCTCCACATCATTCTTCTCGTATCATGTGTGTTACCATCAGTGAGGCCTCAGCTCTCTTTGATCCCTCTTCCAACAATGGAGGCTTAAGTAGGGCAAGTTCCACCTGACTCAGACTCACTGCAGCACAGACGCACACTGTTTGTTAGCAAGAGATTTTCCACCTGGAATTACCCCATTTATCTGAGTGAAGGCCCAAGGGAGGCTGGGATGACATCTTTTTTAAGTTGACAAGAAGTTCTGACAATAAATGCAGCTTTATAATAGACAACATCTTCAAATTAAAGTTGAATATTTAAAATGTACTGATTGACTGACTAGTCGGTGCACTGCAATTTTGGTGCTCACTTTGGCACGAAACAGGTGCTGTGTCTCAAATCGCGTACTTCCGTACTTACACTTAATATGTTAAGTGCATAAGTGCATTCACACTGACAAGTATGGCAAAATGCAGAGTATTATGTACTCATAATGGTCAGAAAGTTGAGTGTGGAACGCTGCACACTTCTCACCCTCAACAGTCGCCATCTTGGCTACGTAGCAGAAGGGGAGGACCACCAACGTATGAAAATGGCGGCCGTGGTTGCGATTGTTACAGCTAAAAGTAAAAGCATGTTCATTTTTTATTAATTTTTAAATAAACTGAATGAGGCTGGTTGAAGTGAGCAAACAAGCTGATATTTCAGCGTGCAGCAATCGCGGTAAAATGGTTGCCCGGTTGCAATCCGCCATTAAAAAGAAGAAGAAGAAGATGCGGTCAAAGGTTGCGATTGTCATTTCCGGTTAGCGCACAACAGCAGTATTCGATTTGAGACAACACTACCCTGTCAAAATTAATGCACTACACAAGTCAGTACATAGTGTACACAGCATACTGCATGTAAGTGTACTAACTGAAGTACGCGATTTGAGACACAGCAAGGGTTTGCATTTAAACCTGCTCAGACCACCTATATTGGGAAACGCAGATGCTGGGCAATTTGTCTTTGTCGTGTCTTTGGTTGGTAGAGGCACACGCACACAGACCTCACCAAAATGACACAGAGTTTTCCCTCTTTCAGTTTGCTACTAATATTATTTTATCTACTGCAGACTGATGTGTGCATGATGTGTCCTCATAAATCACTACCCCCTTAAAATGGTGACATTACGATGGGATCTAATTGCTCCTCTCGTATTTCTTCAACTTTCCTATTGTGCACTATGTGAAATAAATACATTTAATTACTCTTTAAGCTTATTTTTCAATTAAGTATCTCCTGATTGAAATACCTGCAGTTAACACACAACAGCAGGAATGATGCATGTGTTTCAGCTACAGTCTGACAGAAGGGTTGTGTGTTATTTTATGCAGGATGGAACAGAACAACTTCATTAATTATTTCAATCTCCCAACATGGCATCAGGATCGGTAAGGATCTAACATTAATTAATGTTCTATGTTTTGCTAAACATCAGTCAGTTAAGCTGTTGCTCACATATTCCAAGTTTAACCAAATCAGTCATTTTCATTGTAAGGAAAAGTCCAAATTCCACTTTTTCTGCAGATTCAAAATATTTTATTCTTGAATGTATTGAGGATTATTACAGTGAGTTTTCCCTTTTTCCTTTCGCAATCACATCTCAGAATATTTGCAGTACTGGCCTTATTCTACTCATGGAAGTGTATCCATTCCTTTCATTTTTTCCATTGGATAGATAGGGGCTTTTGCATATGAACTTATTTAAGTTTATTGGACTTTAAAGGCATAGATGATGCTTTTCAGTTATGCAGAAGAGGAGCAGAATTGTGGATTTTTAATGTAGCCTTCATTAATCATTTGCACCACTATAACTGGTATGCCAGCAGCCGCACAGGTGTTTGTTCATTCTACCACTGACAGCATATTTGGGGAGATGTACATTAATATTTGGGGTGTTGTATATTTTTATTTTGGAATTTCAGGTGCTTCATGAGGATGGACATTTCTCTCTCAGAGACCTCACCCCATCTCCTTGGGTTGATTGATTCAGGGGCTTCAGGTTCATTCATTATCTGTCTGCTTTTAAAAGGCATGAAAGGAGATCATGTGATTGGTCATTACTGAAACTTGCCCAGACTCCACATGCTGATTCTGTATTCCTCCTACTAATAATGAATTCTGCCTCTCTTCCATGTTGCTCCTGGCTGCGCCTGGTGGTCATCAAAAGTGTGTTGGTTACTCACTGACATGTGATTTTGCTTGTGTTTCAGTTCGCGCACTGTTTTAGGACAATAGGGCCATGTGCAAATCACAAGAGCATCTTTCTTGTCCAAGTGTTAAGTCCAAAAAATAGTAATACAATAATATACTGTATGTGCGTGACAAGGACAACAAGTGTTGAACACTCACTATAAAAATTCTATTTTATTAATTTGGAAAAAGTTTTTTTCACCATGACTGTGATCTTTCCCTAACCTTAACTGAATATTTTTTTAACACAAACCCTGATCTTGTCCCTGATCCAAACCTAACCAATTTATTTTTGTGCCTAAACCTAACCAAACCTCAATCACTGCTGTAGTGCAACTAGAATAGAATCATTAATTTCACTTTCTCCTCACTAGATTAATGACATGCTAAATAAATATGTTTCTGTTGGGCCAATTCTTCTGGATCTACTTACCCTTGTAGAGGTCTTTGGGAGGCTGGCAGGTGTGACCACAGCCGTTGGAGCAGCATTTTTTCTGAGCGGAGCATTCACGGTCATGATCACAGCTCTCCACACAGGCCGCCGCAAAGCCGCTGGCTCTCTCTGGAGGTGGACAGATGCCCTGCTTCACCGCCAACACTGACTGAAGGAACTCACAGCTGGTCACACACTCCCAGTGCTTCTTGGGAAACACCGGCTAAATGGGTTGGAGAGAAACAGGTTAACATCATAGAATGGGTTCTATTTTTAATGTGGACTGTGTTTGCTTTTAGGGCTTGTTGTTTTTTTATTATCACAATTTAATTAGTTCAAAATTTTGATATATCCAAGGCTTTCTTTTCATGATTACTGAATACAAATGTGCAAGATACTAATGTGGTTACCATCTGTATTTTTCCAACATAAGGCAGTCTCACTTTGCTTAGATGCCTATAATTGCTTGTGGTATAATATTATCTATAGAAATATCACATAGATATAATGAACATACAGTATAAGAATTTTGTGCATTTAAATCTAATGATCACTCGATGACGGGAGTTTTTGAGATATGTCAAGATCATCAGATAGTTAAGATAAGAGCAACAAAATAATTCTGATGGTTTGAATATTAAAAAAGTGCTAATCAGACTTAGTTTATTATTCCAGGTTTTTGACCAAGTATAATGCAACCATCCATACATGAATTTGAGTAAAATTTTCTTCTTGACCTGCCTGATCCATAGAGACAGAGCGCAAAGCGTCATACTCAACCATGCCCACCGGAGGGGAACACAATCGGCGACACAATATGCAACCAAGGGCTGAAACGCTAACAAAATGCACGTAGCTAGCTAAAAACATTAGATTTCAGCATGTCAAATGATTTTTTTAGCATCTGATATGTCTACCAGAGAGGAAAAGGTATATTGACAAACTCAATATTTTCTGTTTATCTCAGTGTCCCTTCTCCTTACTTTGCTTTTCTTGGAGAAATGATCCCACTGAATGGCCAGAAGTGAAATACTTTGATATTTACAACTATTTGATCGAATCATCTGGTAAGAACATAATTTCACTATCTAACTAAGATCAAAACCAGTCTTGCACAGCTTAGTTAGCTTCAACCTCTACAGTTTGTCTGGCCAAATTAGCAACTGCAACTTACAGTATTTAATAATAATCAAGGCACATCGCCTCAGCTGAGTTTTCCCATTCTTCCTGCTGATGCCTCACGTCTGTATCAACTTTTTGTCTCAGTTTTTTGGTTCCGCAGCTTATGAAATCTTAGTTCTGGGTTCTTTACCCTGTTGGTAGTGATATCCCCACACAGCAGCTTTTAGGTATTTTTCTGTTGTTTGCTAGCAGGCGGAAGTGACAAGGATGCACCTTTACACAATACAAACTCAAAGTCAGTGGAGAGTAATTGTTTTCCCCTCTGGGTGTGGGCAGGACTCTCTGTCTCTATTGTTTTCTTGCCCAATCCCGATCCCAGCTCGTGTATTGCCTGATCCTAATTCATTTTTCAGACTTTTGTCTCCGCTCAAAGTCTAGTCACTTTCACTCCTGATCCATAAATCTGAACTATTAACCATACATAACTGAAAGTGTAATTGTATGGAGGACCAAAACTGCCATAATCAAAAATAAATTAATTATAAATAAATAAATAAATTCTATTCTATTTTCCCTTTGCATATAAATTCCCCTATTTATTTACGTTCCCACTTAATTTTCCATTTTATTTATTAATTTATAAATGTATTTATGTATTTATTTATGTATTGTTTACCCTTTGCATTTCCCCCCCATTTATTTCCCTAAAGGCAATAAAATAAATAAATAAATAAATACAGAAATATCAATTTATGTCACATTTTATCAATTAATTAATGTCTACATTTCCTTTAATATTATTTTTGGTGCATTTAATGACATATTCATCTATTCATTGAGTCATTTATTTTTTATTATGGCAGTTTCGGTCCCCCGTATAATTGTTGATGTGTAGTATGTGTAACCAAAACTCCTGTGATCCATTTATGTCAAGGTGTTTGGACCTCCATCACCTGTAGACTTCGAATTCAGCTCTACTTTGTGAAAACAAGCTCATGTTTAACAGATTTTCTGATTTTATGTTAAATCTGTAGTTTCTAATGACCCAAGGCTCATCCCATAAAACTCCTGATCCTAGTGCACAGAAAGCATATAGTGTTGCAGTGTACCTCACACAGCTCTCTGCAATTGCTTTTCCACTTTATCTCCCAGGAGTCTTTGCAGGGCTCCAGGCACTGTGGAGATGAAAGCAACGAGTGTGAGCAATGGCACAGATTACAGTGAGATATGAATAAGGAGATTTTGAGGTGAATCTATCACTCTAGATTGACTAAGAGTAAAATGTTTGGCAGACAGCATCTTACCACAGAATGCTGAACTGAGTCAGAAACGATAAAGATAATTTCATCCAGTGATGAAATTTCATACAGCTCTATTACAGGAACATAAACTCCTCCAACATGCTAATATGAATAATTCAGTGTGAATTTTATTATTAAAGCCTGAAGTACTGATCAGACTGAACAGTTGTCAAATCAGGTCTGACTTTGCCTGTCAGATCTGTCATCTTGCTGTCAGATGAAAAGCTTGCTTTTGTGAAATATCAACATTCCAAAAGAACAACATACAGTATATTGCCAGCAGTCCATACATGCATCATGCACCTGGTTTTAATGCACAACATGGGTATAAGGACATCAAGGGTATAAGGAGTTATGGGACCAGTTTAATCAGCAGCAAAAACGCAAGAATGTAAAACACATTAACAGAAACAATTTGCAAGTCCATAATACTGATGAAAAACATTTTGTTGGAAGTGTAAAGCAGCCTGTAGTGTTTTAATAAGAACAGAAACATTTATAAATTTGAACATACCAACTATTCATTTTCAATATATTAAAATTCCTAGAAGTATTGTCAAGGACATGACCTTGGTGTCCTCAATGGTAGCTACAGTACAGCCCTGGACATAAACTCTGGTAGGTTGAATGAAGTAGTTCAACAAACAGTCTGACATTTTGCTGTTGTATCTTGTTTGCTGTATTATCCAGAGTCACTAAGAGAGTGTAGATGTAATCTGAGATGGCTGGTGCTACAAGCACACACAAAAAGTGAGGGAAAGCTAATGATTGCTGCATTCTCAGGCTGTTTCTAGAGCATGTCACCAATTAACAGCATTGCCCTCTATACCATAAAGCTGAATCCTGCACAAGTAAAGAGAGGCAGCCCAGGGGAGCGAGTGTACACTGATTGTAATTTCATGCTGTAGTGAGAAACAGTGGGGAGGAGAGCAATGTACAGCAGTATCACAAAGACACAGCAAGCCGTCTAAAAGTTAGAGAAGCACTGTAAACTCTAAACAAACTTGTGTTTACTGAGATCTGCAGAGAATATCTCTGTCTCAGGAGTTTGAATACTCATATTTATTGTCTTATAGAGAACAAAATAGACACCTGCTGCCATGGTACCATCTCAGCGGATAAAAAGCCATTTCTGCCATCAGTGTGGGTTCTTATCAGCAGGGTCAACCAAAAATCTTTGCTTCACTACCTTCAGTGTATGCATGCTGTGGTGACTTCAGTTAGACAAATAAAGAATAAAGGAAATAAATTAAAAAGATGAAACAAGAAAAGAATCACAAAGAAAAACAAAGGTTCATAATGTCTTGGTTCACAATAAACCTGCCAGCTGCTACTTTTCTCCAGCTGTGGACTAATCTTGACCCATATCTTCTTCATCTAAGTGCTCCCTTAATTTGGCCACATTTAGCACACATTTTCAACCTAACCTTTTCAACAGTCATGATTTCAGCGTTGTGGAAAAGTGCCGTAGTAGTACCCTTACACAAAAGTGGTGATATCTCTGATCTCAACAACTACTGTCCAATATCTAAACTTCCTTTTTTAGCAAAGATCCTAGAATCTCTGATCAGTTTACAACTACGCATCTTTATTGACTCACTAAACTTACTACAGCCGCAGCAGTCTGGTTTTCGCCCAGGTCACAGCACAACAGCAACAGTTTCAGTAATCGATAACATTGTCTCTTCAATGGATAAAAAACAATATTGTGCTGCCCTCTTTATTGACCTCTCAAAAGCATCTGATACCGTCGATCATAAAATTCTACTCCACAAACTACAGTCTATAGAACTAGATGAAGCCAAGCTAAACTGGTTCCAGTCTTACCTTACGGAGAGAACTCAGACTGTTGCTGCTGCTGATGGTAGTCATTCAAGCCATCTTACCATCAGAAATGGGGTGCTACAGGGGTCTATCCTTGGTCCATTGCTGTTTACTTTATACAAAAATAACATAATTCTTCCTAATTAATACTTCAGTGTCCATTTTTTTTTGCTGATGATACAGTTTTATATGCCCCAGGCTCCACCCCAGCCCAAGCCCTGTCTCGTCTTCAGTCTGCCTTTAATGCTTTCCACTTATCACTCCTTAATCACAGACTAGTTTTGAAAGCAAAAAAAAAAACCAAGTACATGGTATTCTCCATCACCACAAATGACTCTGACTATCCTGCCATTAAAACCTTAGATGGCACCCATATTACTCTTGCTGAGTCATACAAATACTTAGGAATTTGGCTTGACAGGAGACTATCATTCAAGATTCATATCCAACACTTGACTCAAACGTCTTGTATAGAATTAAAGGATTTCTGTCTTCTTCCAACTGTAAAACTATTGTGCAGTCAACCTGTCTGTCCTTGACTATGGAGACATTCTGTATTGTCATCATTGTTCTCTGTATCAGAGAACAATGATGAGTTGGATGGACATCCTTACAGTCAAGAAGAAACAGCCATCTCATGTTATTAATTTATAAAGCTCTACTGTTGAAGCTTCCAAACTACTACTTTAAATCCAGTAACTACAGTACACGATCCAGTAACTACTTAACCTTAGGCATCCCTCATGTATGCATTAATGTTGGCAGAACTGGTTTCAGGTATTATGCACCTTTTAAATGGAATGATCTGCAAACTGCAGTCTTATATTCCCCTTGGTGATTTTAAAGCTGTATTATCAGATGTTTTTATGATTCTTGTAACTGTTTTCATTAATTCCATATTTATTGTGTAGTTGTGTTGTTTCTGTTCGGTGATTGTGTTCTTGTGAATGTTTCTTGTTCTCAGGTCTCTCTTGAAAAAGAGATCTTAATCTCAATGAGACTGCCTGATTAAATACAGATCAAAATTTAAAAAAGTAAATAGCCTACTGGACATAAAGTTAAGCAGCAGTTACATATTTCCCAAGATGAGTGGTGTCCTACAGGCCATAGTCCCAATGGTTTGATTTAACAAACCCTCATGAAATGCCACTTTTTAGGCCTATACACTGGGTTTGATTTAATACAGGTGAGAGACTTCATGATACCATTGTCTAATTAATTAATTCATTAATTCCAAAAATGTGTGTGCGGATCACTTTTTCTCTTTAGGGCTCAGCCCCAGGTGTTTCAAATATCTTTACATGCCCCTGCATTAAGGACTGACAGAGCTGGAAGAAAATGAATGAAAATTAAAATGAATGACTTTCTTTTACAGCAGTCTGAGTATATATACTCATATATACTATATATACTGTATATATACTACATATATATGAGTATAATATTAATTCCAATTGGACAAGGCAATGCAGCAAATACACAACCAACATTTTTTTAATATTTCTTTTTATGTTTTGTTCCTTCATTAAATCCTTGTGCAAGAAAAGTTGTCTACATTGGCGGTTATTCTCAAATTTGTTAATCCTAAATACTCACTTGTCAATAATCATAACCATTCATGCAGAACAATGAGTTCAATGAGTTCAACATTTCAAAGGTTTGCTGCAGCACGTCAACCTTTCCTTTTTCATGTCCCGTCCCATTCAGTCTGTGATTGGTCAGTTCACGAAAAGTGCACATCGACTTTATGAAAAGTTGAACATGTTTCAACAAAAGGCACCTGATATAGCTAAATAGCCAGCTAGCCAAACCCAAACCTTGCTTATCTTATTCCTATTGTCTTCTGTCTAACCGCTTCAGCTGCAAAACCTTGACTAACAGTTGAACTGGTATTACTGGCCTCAATGGCCTACTCTCTCTCCTCCCTGTGCTGCCAGTGCCTTTAGACTCACTAGGCTTAGATGATTGACTGGTAACGGCACCAAATGAATAGTTTGTTATTTTAAAACATTTGCATTCATCCACCTCAAGGTACTTCAACCTCTTCATGTTTTTTCTCTTTTTGTTTGTCCATCTTGCTCCACTCCACTATTTATCCGAATGTCACCTCTTAATGGGAAAGGGGTGGGGCCCAAGTAAAGTTAGAATGGACTGGACCAAAAGTAATTGGCTGGGAGAGAGAGGCTGACAGATGTAATACCCAACCGCAGCGGGCCGGCAGCCCACTCGCCTATGGTTATTTTGACTGGAGGTAAAGCTGGCTGCAGCTTGCAGAACGGGAAGGGTTCAGTGTTGAATGTTTAATCCCACCCACTGTGGTTTGATTGCTTTAACTGTCAAAGTTAATCCCACCCACCATGGTTTGATTGGTTTACATAACTGTCGAATATGGGCGGGGTTAAACGTTGATTATGAATGGGTGCTAGCTGGAAGTGTGACCCTCTCTCTCTACTTCACGATTTATCCCCTCTATAATTTTATACTCTGTTTTGCGGCTTTTATCTGCTTTTAACTCTTCCCACTAGGGTGTGCCAAACTCGCCCGGGTAAGGAAATAACCTCAGTGTGTCCAGTTTGAAATACCAGTTTGCCGATGCGACACTGCTTTCCGCGCCCTTCACTAACATGAAAAGGGACCTGATTGTCTGACTGCTCATGTTTTTTGACACATCAGACCTTTTGCAATTTTGCCATGTTACCAGTTCTCAGCAATTACTTTGGTGAGTAAAATGTCACAATACATAATGCAACATTAGCCACAGGCTACTAGTGATACCAGAACAAATAAGGCTGTAGTAGCAAAACCTCTGAGTGTATTGAACTGAGCAAGGGTGTGTTTTATTGCATATGAATCCAACTTTTCATTTGTAAGAGGAGCGATGTGTTATTTTTTTATTGTCAATATTACATTGCCTTGCTATAACATAACATATTTGGTTAGATTCCACAAAAGTGCATGATTATTATTGTGATCATCATTATTATTATCCTTGGTTTTAATGTTTGACTGTCACATGGTCTAAAATTATTATTAAAAAAAAGTTGCTGCCAAATGCACTACATAGTGCACATGGAGTACAGCTCTTCCTGCTATGCAATGAAAACTCCTTGAAGCATGTCTGATAACCCTGTGCCAGCCCTGCCATCTCCAATCTCTCCTCCCTGGTCTCCACAGGAGAACTTGTCCACTAATCCAGACTGACATTCCCACCCTCATGCCATTCCCAGCGTCACCTCAGTGTCAGTTAGTTTTCCGCTCCATTTCAAGGTTAAATCAAGTATTCCATTTCACTATACCAAAAATAAAGGTGACTGGGGGGAACTTTGTGATGTGGTTGAGAGAGAAAGCACTTAAGTCCCTACTGGTAGCAAAGACTACTTTTGTCTCAGCTGCCGAATTTTGCACCAAATTGGAATTGGTTTTTGATCCAAGCTGTTCTTTTAGGTCACTGAATGTGACGTGTTTATTTGGCTGCAGTGTAAAGATGTGCGTGTGTTTTGTCAGTTTGTGCACACCACTCCTCCATGACCAACCAGAGATAATGGAGCGAACAACTTCTCTGCTGACCGCGCAAAATGCTGTTGTTTTGGTGCTCAACGCTGTTTGATTCGCTGCCTTAGAGAGTAAACAGGCCCTGTGTTTGTCTCTGGCTTCCTGTTTCAACAACTCACACTGTCTTTGAAAGTGTTCCAGACCTTTAAACATCCACAGACAAGACCTCTGCTTTTCCCAAGGAACAAACAGCAAGTGAATTATTTCACAAGTACTTTTATACGTTTGAAAATGTGAGTTGCAAAGAGGAGTGAAAGAAAAGGATGTCTGGCTCTCAGTCAAACATCACAACAAGGCTGTAGGGAGTATTGAAGTCCATTAATGGCTGCCAAGTGCTACTGAAAGAATGTAGTTACAACAGGCTCAATGCCAATTGTCTAGGTTGTGAGCTAAGACACCAGTGTCAGTGCATACACACGATGTCCCTCCATGGCTCCAATGGTACAGTAATGGTATATTAAGCTCTTTTAAAAGAGCTGAATTGAACTTGACTGTGTGGGAGTGTGTTGTTAATCAACACTGGCACTTGCAAATGGCTGTCTGCCTGGAGGAGATAGTGACAGAGGGCTTAAAAAGCACTCATTACCACCAGGGTCCGTGAGGAGGACATGGGGCCAAATGAGCCAAAGTCTCACAGCAACAAACTTCAACAAGCTTCCCTTCAGGCCTCTCTGAGTTTAAAAGCTGGACAGGGATCTATCAATACTGAGTTTGCCATATTAGTGAATGTTTCAAGTCTGAAATAAGGCATCAGAAATAAAACAAAACCAAACCCTGATAGTGACAGCAAAGTGTCCAGAATTAAAACCATACATTTTGTTTATTTCATGACCTAGAAAATGATTGATCTCTTGGTAGCAGTTAAAACGTGTTGTTCATTTATATATATATAATCTGGTCTGCCCTCGCAGTACGACGTCAGCTATGTACAGCTAGACAGATAGTTAACAGCATAAAGAAGGGAAACTCCAGAAATCTTGTCGAGGATTGATGTTTTATCTTTTGTTCTCTTTTCTTCCTCAGTTTTATTTCTTAAGTTTTCCTCCATTTAAGTCTGTAAGAAGACAAAGATCTGACCAAGCTCTGTAATGAAGCAGACTCGTGAATGATTTCCGCGCTGTTGCTCGAACTGGTCCGTCACTGAAACGGGTCCGACTAGGAACTATGACTCAACACCGCAGGGCGGAACATAATCTGTAGTCATTTATGTATGAATGAGCCTTATGAGAAATTCAGATTTATTTTTACAAAAAAAGCTCTCTTTTCATTACTTAATTTCCATCTGTAGGCCTACTATTTAACAAATAATTGTGGGCCACCTACACTCAACTAGGGGTGTTTTGCTGTACATTAATGTCAGCAAAACCGTGACCAAAACCCTAAACCTTAACTTTAGAAAATGGACATTGCTGTCCCCCACAGTCTCTTTTATATACTACCACTGGGGGCGCCAAAATCTGAATTTTCCAAATCCTACACATAGTAGCTTTAAAGACACATTGAAACAACAGCAAGAACATCTTTGGCTTCCACAACATGACTATTTTGAAGTGAAACAGAACATGAAGGCATGGTGTAATAATTATAGGGACTTTTTTTTTAAAGGTATATTTTTTGGCTTTTATGCCTTTATTTGATAGTGACAGCTTTGGAGAGACAGGAAGAGGGGAGAGAGAGGGGATGACATGCAGGAAAGGGCCCTGGGCTGGAATCGAGCCCACACCCCTGCGGTGGGGACTTGTGGTATGCGCTCTACCCGGTGAGCTACCAGGGCACCCCCAATTATAGGGACTTGATCAAGTAGTTTAGGGATTTTAACTGATTGCTCAAAAGTAGGCATGACTTAACGGCATGGCCACCAAGCCACCAAGCATGGCAACCAGCAATAACAGGGAATGTAGCAGTAAACTGTATTTGGATTGACAGCAGGATTCATCTCCCCACAGCAGTTAAAAGTGAGATATCCACAATACAGCTGTAGAGGACTGCTGCTCCACCCACAGCTGCTTTACCTGCGTTATTATCAGGGGGTGGAAGGTAAAGAAAAAAAAGAAAAGAAATTTTGACCTCAACCACACTCTTTTGTAAATGTAAACAACATTTTTGCCAACTGATATCTACACACAATTCTGACCCATAATATTGCTCAGCTAGCTACTATATTATGTATTATGAGAACTGGGTACTCTGATCTCCAAAATGAAGCCCATTCATCTGAATGAGCATAAGCTCAAAAAGCTTTCTCCCCCATACCTGTGTCTGCTTAAACACCTAACTTGGTTTGTTTTAAATTTAATTTAATTTTTTAATTAATCTGGTGCTACTGTTAAATCCATCTGCTTATCATTAACTATCAAGAAAGGGACCTCTATAAGTGATGTAAATATTTATACAGTATTATCTAATAACCATGGTAACATACTGCATGTACAAGCGCATGAGTGTTTCCCTGATCAGAGAGTGAAAAGGAGAGATGTGTTGAGGTTGTGTCCTACTCCATATATTTTATCAGATCCTCATTAAAAACACAAACAAACCTACAGTAACTAACTCCCTGTAATATTACGGTATTATAGTAGATGAGTGTCCTGTATCTGCCTGTTTATCATTATTTGTGACATATGACATTCAGTTGCAGCTTACACTACTAATGCTATTTGTTTTTGCCACACCAGAGAACATAAATGAACGCATAAGTAAAGTGCAGGATGTCAGTCACCAGTATTTGATGGCAACAATGAAACTGTTTGTTGTTGTACTGATGGAATTAGTGTCATATTGGGAAAAAAACAGAGTCATGTTATAAGCAAACAACCTAAACCAAAAAAACAACCAAAAGCATGTTTAGTGATACAGGAAATTCTGTAAAATATGACAGTGACCTTTAAAAGACATACTTTATTTCATCTGGTAACTGCATATGCATGCTTGTCAATGTAAGGGTTTTTTTTGCAAATATTAATATCAATGGTAAATGGACTTCACTTATATAGCGCTTTTCAATCTTATGCCTCTGAGACCCACGGGATTGTATACGATCCCAAAAATCACGTTCTCTTTAGAGCGTCATAACTCCGCAACAGTTTGAACTTGAGACATGCCTGTTATTCCTGTTAAAACTTGATGATACTGTAAAATATGACAACTTTGTAAGGCAAAACACAAAGGCATGCAAAAATGGAAATCTCTTAATGTGGGTCTCAGAGGGTTAACGGTTCCCAAAGCAACTTAGGTTTCAGTGTCTTGCCCAAGGACTCTTTGACATGTGGACAGGAGGAGGTGGGGATCGAACGGCTAATCCTGGAATCAATTGACAACCTGCTCTACCTCCTGAGCCACAGCCGCCCCGATACTGCAACATACAGTACACTGCATGCTTGTCAATGTAAGGGGCTTTTTGCAAATATGACTATACGCTGAGTTAATTGGTGGCTGTCACTCAGTCCCTCACATTAAATGTGCTAACTTACAGTAATTTTAACTCTGATTGTTTTTTTCCCTTGGTCTGGACCTAGTGAACAAAACTACAGGTGAGAAAGCAACTTAAGACCCAACCCAACTAAAGCCAACTGGTAATGCCAAATTTGAGATGGAAACCTGAGACCCATGTTGTAGAGAAATTTTGTCTACTTTAGGATCTCAATAAAACTCTAAAATGACAAATCTGTGAAGCAGCGGACAGGTACCGAGAGGCCAGAAGGGCTGCTTTGATGGTCGCCAAAGCTAAATCCCAGGTGTGGGAGGATTTTGGGGAGGCTATGGAGAAGAACTTTCGGTTGGCCTCAAAGAAGTTCTGGCAAACTGTTAGACAACTCAGGAGGGCACCACAGGGCTTGGCTCGGGCTGTGTTCAGCCGGAGAGGAGAACTGCTGACCCTGACTGGGGATATTGTTGAGCGGTAGAAAGAACTCCTGAACCCAACCAACACGTCCTCTGTGGAAGTGGCAGAGTTTGAAGACTCGGGGGAAGCCTCATCCATATCCCTGGCAGAGGTCTCTGAGGTAGTCAAGAAGCTCCTCTGTGGCAAGGTGCTAGGTGTGGATGAGATTCGCCCTGAGATACTGAAGGCTCTGGACATGGTTGGGCTGTCTTGGCTGACACACCTCTTCAGGGTTGCGTTGAGGTTGAGGACAGTGCCTGTGGAGTGGCAGACCAGGATGTTCATGGGAGTTTTCCCATTCAGTCTACATGTGTTTTGTGGACTTGGAGAAGGCTTTCAACTGTGTCCCCCTGGGGGTCCTTTGGGGGGTACTGGATACAAGCCATCTGGTTCGTACAAGCTGTGTCCGTATTCTCGACACAATGTCAAACACATTTTCAGTGGGTCTTGGGCTCTGCCAGGGTTGTCCCTTGTCACCGATTCTGTTTGTGATATTCATGGACAGGATCTCAAAGCGTAGCCGGGGGGAGTGTCTGGTTTGGGGACCTCAGAATTGTGTCTCTCCTCTTTGCAGATGATATGGTTCTGTTGGCTTCATTAGACTGTGACCTTCAGCACACACTGGGGCGATTTGTAGTCGAGTGCGAAGTGGTTGGGATGATAGTCACCACCTCCAAGTTTGAGGCCATTGTTCTCTGCCGGGAAAAGGTGGATTGCTCCCTCTATGTTGGGAGTAAGTTACTGGCCCAGGTGAAGGAGTTCAAGTATATCCGGGTCTTGGGGCACTATTTGGAGACCCAGAAACCCTTTTTGCAAAAATGACTATACACTGAAGTAATTGGTGGCTGTCACTCTGTCCCTCACATCAGTCCCTCACATTAAATGTGCTAACTTACAGTAAGATTAACTCTGATCTTTTTTTTTACTATGTAAATGCATGAACCATGGGATCTGCTGTGAATTTTCCTTCATCTGTTTCAGTATATTTGTTATACAATAACTTAAAAATCATCATATAATATTGCTATTTTATATATTCACGTGGAGGAATATCGTATTCATGTATGATCCTCCAACACCAATCAAAAGAACATGTACTGATAAAAAGCATTTCTGTGTTTAACACATGATAGGATAAAGCAGCTCTTGGTATCATGAACTAATTCATACCACCATGAAAACATTTTCCCCGTGATCATTTATTAAACATACCTGCAAACTAGTCACTTTTCGGCGAAATTCACCGTTTTGAATCAAAATGTCATTCACGTGAATCGTGTAGATCCAAAGAGTTTTTTTTGGGAGGGGGCAAGTGGCCAGTGCAATTTCCCATAGACTGGAGTGAGAATAGAGACCTTTCAGAAAGCTGTTGTCACATCACGATCTTCTTCTCAATAAAACATCTTTGGTGAGACGTTTTGAGTCTTTTAGCCAATCAGAATCAAGATAACTACATCGTCTTCTTTCCCATGGGTGTATAATACGCACTAAAAATGATTTCTTGATAGTCATATTGACTATTGATGTCTGTAGAACATGTCACCGACGTGAAAATAATCGAAAAAAACTTTTTTAACTCCCCAGTTACAATTGAGCTCAAGCCTCTTAACCCTTTCCTGTCTTAACTAAATATAAATTAAATGTATAATGAAATGAAACATTCTATTATTGATGGCCATCAAAGGCAAACTCAGTGTAGAAAGATAGAGCTGGCAGCAGCAGCACCGCAGCAGGAACACTCCCTGTGTGGACACCACACGCCTGTGAGACGCAGCAGTTCAGCAAGGCAGCCGTCGCGCTGCTCAGTTTGGTTGTGTGGCCCGACCGTTAACGTTAGGTAACTAGTTGCTAAAGTAACATTAACTTGCCAAATCAAGTTGACGTGTAATAAGAAGACAATATTCCTCATGGGGGCTGTTAAATATCTAAAAACATATCAGCTATTTAATTGCACAGTGGATGTGAAATTAATGTGAAAGGAAAGTTTTATGATATGAACATAATATCATAGGGGACAGCTTGCCAAGCGTGTATTCCATCTATTACTGTTTGCCCCTTTCATGAGCGTTGATGTATTAGCTGGAAAACTGTTGTGATGTACAGTATAGGACATCAGAAAATAAAGAGCTAAGTTTGGTAATGAATGGTAGAGCTGAGAAATGGGCAATAACCACTACAGTACACCAGCAAGCATCAATACATACATGTTTACACATGCACACACATACAGAGCACACAGCCACTGGTTTGCATGTGGGGTGATTTATTGCCGCACAAACACACACACACATATAAAGGTACACGTGCCTGCAAACATGCATCCAGGCAGGTACACACGCACACACACACACACACACACACACACATACAATGTGCATATATGAATGTAGAGTGATTTATTACACTGGAAAACACCCATGTGACTTCCTATTTTTAGACTGATCAGCTACAGAACACTTTAATTCAGATCTGTGCATGATATCAACCTACAAACTGTGCAGCAGGCATGTAAAAGTGTATATAAAGTGCAGTGTAAGGCATTGGTTTACAAGGCCTTAAGGTGCGGCAACATTTATTTCCATTTGTTACTGTACTGTTTTAATATTGTTTCACAATATAACAAAAGGTGACTGAGCTACACTTTTATATTGCATTTTCTTTGCATAAGCAATAAACATCAAAATCACCATATTTAAAACCCCTTTTAAATATAGGGTTAACATAACTTCTTTTTAGTTATGCAGCAACTGAGACTGGTGATGACAGCTCATCGTTGCTGGTTGTCATAGTAATGCAGCACCCTTTCCAATGTGACCTTTCCAGGTGCACAGTAGTCAGAAATAGTGACAGTCAGAGCAAGTGATTGAACATTTTTTTACTGTAAGAAATGTTGATACGTGTAAGCTCTACAACAAAGTCTGAGACGACTGAACCTGAGTTGACCAAAATAACTAAAGCTAGACTGTTAGGTAACAATCGTCATCATGGTTAAATGAAACCAACGTTGACTGTAGGTAGGAAACAAGAAACAAACAGCCATCTCCCGTTTTAAAGTCTGATGTTTTGTTGACCCATCCATCCACCCTGACCTCCTCCCTCTGTGGATTCACTGCCTCTATAATAACGTCACCTCACTTCCTCCTTTGTTCCCAACAGACAAGAGGGCTTTTTCACTTGAACATAAACAAATGTAACATTTGCTGAAAAGACTGATGCTGTCATTTTTATGTGACTTTGTCTTTGAATACAACTAAGAGAGTCTTTTTGTGAATTTATGCGGAGAAAGAAAAATCACAAGGAAGGGGTGCTGTGGTTTTAAAAAGTTTGAGAACCGCTGGTCACCTACCTTTGCACACTGTTTATGATTATGACACCAGCCCAAGGATCCATTATTCTGAAGAGGAGAATAAGAGGGAGAGAAAGAGAGAAACACAAATTAATAAGTCGGTCTAACTGGATTAAGTGCAGAGGAATACATTTAAATGCCTAATTATAGGTTACAGTGCTGTCACAGCTCAGAGGCAGGCAATATAATTACAGTTTGTCAAGAGAACATCACAGAGCTCCAGAGTTCACTCTTTGTATAGCACAACTGTTATTTTTGTGTATAAAGATAAATTACTGTTTTTCCACTTCAGTTTGTGGGACTTGATGTCCTTCATGGCTCCCTGCTGTGAGCCTGAGGCCGTTTGCTGAAAAATAATGAGTGCAGATCCAGGATCACTGGAGAAGTCACATGAGATAGTAGTACAATAGATTTATTTTTTCAGTGTGACTCAAGAGGCAAACTGGTATCTAAACAGCACTTTTGTTTTCTGATCTCTTGGATTTGTTGTAGTGTTAAAGGTGTTAAATAAACACAAAACAGTGTATTCATAACCTAAATATTAAAAACCATGCCATCTATCACTTCCATTCATCTTGAATAGCTCAAGAGCTCAGTTACAGAACACTCATCTATGTGTACATCCTCATTCCTAGCATATGTTGGACAGGATTGTCTTTCTTCACCCACACACCTTTTCCCCCTTGTTAATGGTTATGGCTGGCATTTTTATTGTCAACAAATCCCATGAAAAGACCAAAACTAACAATGTGTTAGTCCATCTTAGTACTTCCTGACTGTCTGTGGCTCTCAGCTCCAAGCCCATTTGTTTCTACTGAAGAAGTAACCCTAACCCTGTAGTTTTTAACGTCACTCAAACAGGAGGAAATAGTGCATTTGTTCGGGACCATTTTTAGAAATGGATTATTCCACATTTGGTGCTCTAGTGAGTATTTCCAGCAGCAGGACAGTGACAGTGTATGTGGGACTGAGTCAAAATAAACTACAGTGTATGTGTTCATTGTAATGAAGAAACATGTCACCCAGTGCAACAGTGTGGCTCACTGATGTATTTGTACAACAATGGAGGTGAAAGAGAAGGAAACAGAAAAAAAATTATAGTGGCCGATTCTGCAAAACCCTAGATTATGTTCAGTGATAACATTTTTAAAATAATTTCTCTCTACAACATCTGTGCATGGCAAATACAGTATTAAGGTTAAATTTGGAGAAAGATTGTGGTTTTTTTTTTAAAGCAAAAACATTAACTACACCTCTGTGACACAACACCAAAGTCAGATGCACTATATGTCAATCCATCACCCCTGCACTGGCGCTGAACATTACAACTATTAACAATAATGTGAGAACCATAATCATAAATAAGCATTGAGGTTGACGCATCGTGGGATTACAGACAGCTGTGAGTGTTTGTGGTTTTCTGACAGAGTTGAGAGCATGTAGACTTTCAAAGACTGACATTTGCTCTGTCAATAAATAAATACAGCATGATTGATGGAGAGCTGCCCCAGCTCCTCTGGGGTTGGGATTAGTAAAGTGAAGGTCACTCTGTTAACTTCCTCAAGACTAACTGAGCTGCAAATCATTACACTATGCTTCAATGGAGCTGCTAAGACAATATCGTGTTTGACCAGGCAGCTACCAGCAGTAGTAATAGTATGCAGGGATGTAGTGGATGACTGGGCGCTAATTGATATGGACTAACTGAAAGAGGCATATGCCACTTCCCACGCAAGAGTTGTGATCTATAAAAACAAACCTGACGGGAGAATGTGCGCACCTGAAGTAAACCCTGATCCATGCGTACGAACATTTTGGAGACAGGGGAAATTGGCAACGCAGATGGTGAGGTCGTGAATTGAAGCCTGATTGTATAATGTTGCTTCTTACACATTTAATTTCACTTAATATCAAACGTTAGTTACAGATGAACTTAACTGATAATTTAACACATTATCATAAACATTCAAACCAGCAGTGTTATTTGTACTTGCGCTTGTAGTGAGCCATAACTATTCCCTAAGCACCTTTCAGTTTGAAAAGATATGAGCCAACTCAAATCTTAAATCAAAGTCCGCTCAGTATTTCATCAGCGCTTTCTCTACATCACATTACCCACCCCCGGAGCGCAGAGGAGAGGGTATGAACTGTATGGTAACTAGCTGATAAAATTATCCTCATCAGTTGTAGAAATCCACATCAAATAGCAGTAAAGAATTGCAGGACAGAGCGTCATTAGTTTTTAATAATTTCTTCTAATACTGTACATATCACCAAGTACGGTTTTAGTTGTTATAGGCTATAGTTTTTGTGTGTAAAATCGCTGCAGTGAACACAACTGTGCTGTCAGGCGCACAGAGCACTCCTCAACTGGCACATCTTCAAAAACTGTGATTGTGTAAATTAGTAAAGTCTGGAAATAAAGCCAGTGACCGCGACCACAGCAGCAACGTGTTGCCACTCGCTGCACGTCTTTTATTTGTGACCCTGCTGCTGTGGCCACTAAGGAGCGCCGGAGTTGCCATAGAGAGAAAAAATATATAGGCCACGTTTTACTACAAGCGCTCCTATTGCGTGCGCACGAGATACAATTCATTCCCACATTTTGATTAATTCAAGCGCACGAGATACAATTTGTTACCACGTTTTGGTTAATATAAGTGTATATACAGAGAGCCAGCACAACAGACCTCTCTCTCTCTCTCTCTCTCTCGTTTACTGTCCCTTCACTTCCCTGTTGCCTACACACAGCGGTGATATCCATTGTTCTGAAACAACAGTTAAGTAATAGTCACATGTATCTCAGCCAATATGTCATAGTCAGCCTCCCTGTAACTCCTCTCCTGCCAGATTTGTGTTTTCTCAGTGCTGTGTTTCATTTGTCCACCAGATGCCCCCAGACTGCCATTCTAGGTCCTGCTACTCCCATCTGCCCTGCAATCACCTCATTCCCTTCACCTGAGCTTCCCAGCCCATCTTCCCACCTGCACCTCATTCACTCATCGGTCACTCCCTACTTATACCGGTTCCCTTCCTTTGTTCGCTGTGGATTCATACTGCTTGTTTTTCTGTTTGTGGAGTGTTTGCCATATGCTTCATTTTCTTCTTGATGTATTCCCCAAGCTTCTGTTTCTTGTGCCTGAAACTGCCAGTTACCTGTTGCCTGTGTACCTGCCTGTTCCCTCTATCAGAGCATAAGCTATTTTTTGTGTCTTTAATAAACCTTTGAATCTTGTTTGCCTGCGCTGTCTGCGTTTGGGTCCTTTTCCTGCAGCCAACACTCCCACGGCGTAACACAATAATTTTGTTGTTTTTGCTATTT
>VMKM01003005.1:0-49718 GCA_008360985.2 Macquaria ambigua
GGACCGTATTCTGAATTTTTATCTGAATTCTCAGAGTTCTTATCAGGTTTAGTCCTTAAAACAGATAAAATAATTATTGTAGGTGATTTTAATATTCATGTGGATGTAGGAAATGATAGCCTTAGTGCTGCGTTTATCTCATTATTAGACTCAATTGGCTTCTGTCAGAGTGTACATAAAACCACTCACTGTTTTAACCACACCCTCGACCTTGTTCTTGTCTATGGCATAGAAATTGAACATCTAATAGTCTTTCCACAGAATTCTCTTTTATCAGACCATTTTTTATTAACTTTTGAATTCCTATTACTGGACTACACGCCATTAGGCAAACATTCCTACACTAGATGTATATCTGATGGTGCTGTAGCTAAATTTAAGGAAGTGATTCCATCGGCATTTAATTCAGTTCCATGTCTCAATGTAACAGATGACTCCTATGCTAACTTTAGTCCCTCCCATATTGATCATCTTGTTGATAGTGCTGCAGGCTCACTACGAATAATACTCGACTCTATCGCCCCTCTAAAAAAGAAGATAATAAAACAGAGGAGGTTAGCTCCATGGTATAACCCGCAAACCCGCAAACTAAAACAAACATCGCTAAAACTTGAAAGGAAATGGCGTTCCACCAATCTGGAAGAATCACGTTTAGCCTGGCAAGATAGTCTTAAAATTTATAGGAAGGCCCTCCGTAATGCCAGAGCAGCCTACTACTCATCATTAATAGAGGAAAATAAGAACAATCCCAGGTTTCTGTTCAGCACTGTAGCCAGGCTGACAGAGAGTCACAGCTCTGTTGAGCCATGTATTCCTATAGACCTCAGTAGTAACGACTTCATGAGCTTCTTTAATCATAAAATTCTAAATATTAGAGACAAAATTCAGCACCTCTTGCTCTCAGTTGGTACTGACTTATCTTCAAACACAGGAACCTTAGAAACAACTGTAAAACCTGATGTACATTTAGACTGCTTTTCTCCCATCAACCTTAATCAGCTAACTTCCATGATTTCCTCATCTAAGCCATCAACGTGTCTCTTAGACCCTGTCCCAACTAGGCTGCTTAAAGAAATTTTACCCTTAGTTAGCACTTCTTTACTAGATATGATCAATCTGTCCTTATTAAAAGGCTATGTGCCACAGTCCTTTAAAGTAGCTGTAATTAAACCTCTTCTTAAAAAGCCCACTCTTGATCCAGCGGTTTTGTCTAATTATAGACCTATATCTAACCCTCCTTTTCTCTCTAAGATCCTTGAGAAAGAAGTTGGCAATCAGTTGTGTGACTTTCTACACAACAATAAGCTGTTTGAGGATTTTCAGTCAGGATTTAGAGTGCATCATAGCACAGAGACAGCACTAGTGAAAGTTACAAATGACCTTCTAAGTGCATCTGACAAAGGACTTGTCTCTGTACTTGTCTTACTAGATCTTAGTGCCGCATTTGATACCATTGACCATCACATTCTATTACAGAGACTAGAACATTTAATTGGCATTAAAGGCACCACACTAAGCTGGTTTAAATCCTATTTATCAGATCGATATCAGTTTGTACATGTTAATGATGAATCCTCTATGCACACCAAAGTTAGTCACGGAGATCCACAAGGTTCTGTGCTTGGACCAATTCTGTTCACCTTGTATATGCTTCCTTTGGGCAATATTATTAGGAAGCACTCCATAAATTTTCATTGTTATGCAGATGATACCCAATTATATTTATCGATCAAGCCAGATGAAACTAATCAATTAGCTAAACTTCAAGCATGCCTGAAGGACATAAAAACCTGGATGACCTGCAATTTTCTGATGTTAAACTCAGACAAAACCGAAGTTATTGTACTTGGCCCCGAACACCTTCGAAACACATTATCTAAAGATATAGTTTCTCTAGATGGCATTGCCCTGGCCTCCAGCGACACCGTAAGGAATCTTGGAGTTATCTTTGATCAGGATATGTCCTTTAACTCCCACATAAAACAAACTTCAAGAACTGCCTTTTTTCATTTACGTAACATTGCAAAATCAGGCACATCCTGTCTCAAACAGATGCAGAAAAACTAGTCCATGCATTTGTTACGTCTAGGCTGGACTATTGCAACTCTCTACTATCAGGCTGCCCCAATAAGTCCCTTAAGACTCTCCAGCTGATCCAGAATGCTGCGGCACGTTTACTGACAAGAACCAGGAAAAGAGATCATATCTCTCCAATATTAGCTTCTCTACACTGGCTCCCTGTAAAATCCAGAATAGAATTTAAAATCCTTCTCCTTACCTTCAAAGCCCTAAATGGTCAGGCACCATCATATCTTAAAGAGCTCATAGTACCCTATTACCCCACTAGAGCATTGCGCTCCCAGAATGCAGGGTTCCTTGTGGTTCCTAGAGTCTCTAAAAGTAGAATGGGAGCCAGAGCCTTCAGCTATCAGGCTCCTCTCCTGTGGAACCAGATCCCAGTTTGTGTACGGGAGGCGGACAACCTCCTCACATTTAAGAGTAGGCTTAAGACTTTCCTCTTTGATAAAGCTTATAGTAGGGCTGACTCAGGTGAGCCCTGAGCCACCCCTTAGTTATGCTGCTATAGGCCTAGACTGCCGGGAGACTTCCTATGATGCACTGAGCTCCTCTCTCCTCCTCTCCCTCTCCATCTGTACGCCCTCATATCCCATCAATGCTTGTTACTAATTCAACTTCTTCCTGTAGTTGTGTGCTTTCTCTCCCCTTTTTCTCTCCTTCTGTTGCTTTCTGCAGGTGTTTCTGCCTCCGGAGCTGTAGGGTCTGGATCTATGGTTGCGGCCGCCTGCTGCCCCCGTGCTCCTCCTCTGCACCCGCTGCTGCAGCTGCTGTTGCTATTATTATTAGTACTGCTGCTGTAATATTGTTCTTAGTATTGTTCCTGTTGGTGTTGACAGCCATGCCATTGCCGCGGCCATTGCGTTACATCTCTGTGTGAAACTGTATTGTGCTGCTGTATGTTCTCTTTCCTCCTGCTCTCTCTCTCCTGCTCCCCCCCTCCCCCTTCAACCCAACCGGTCGAGGCAGATGACCACCACCTAGAGCCTGGTTCTGCTCGAGGTTTCTACCTGTTAAAAGGGAGTTTTTCCTCGCCACTGTCGCATAGTGCTTGCTCATGGTGGGAAATGTTGGGTCTCTGTAAATATAAAGAGTCGGTCTAGACTTGCTCTACTAGAAAAAGTGCCCTGAGATAACTTTGTTATGATATGGCGCTATATAAATAAAACTGAATTGAATTGAATTGAATTGTCAAAAGAACAACGGAAGCTAGAACAACAGCTATCCAAATGTGAAAGTGCATATAACCATAACCTAACTGAGACTAATCTAAAAGCAACTCTGGCCACAAGAGCAACACTTAATTCATTGCTCACCCAAAAGGCAGAGCAGAATATAAGATCTGCAAAGCAAAAACTATATGAATTTGGTTACAAACCCAGCAAGTATTTGGCTAACTTGGTGAAGAGAAGGACTGATTCTCAGAACATCTCCTCTGTTAAGGATGCCTCTGGTCAGGCTACACTGGATAGCATTGGCATAAATAAGGTTTTTATAGAATTTTATGAAAGGCTGTATATAAGCAAGCAGCCGGTAGGGGTCTCAAGACTCATGGAGAGTTTTTCTCTAATCTAACCCTTTTCAAGCCTAATGACAAACAAAAAACAGAATTGAATGGACCTATAAAATTAGAGGAAGTAACTGAAGCTGTCTGCATCTTACAATCGGGAAAAACCCCGGACCTGGCGGCTTTAGCTCAGAATATTATAAACAAATCGTTGACGTTGAAGCCTCTATTGGACATGTTTAATCACTCCCTTGAGATAGGGTCTCCTTCCAAAACACTTACAGAAGCAAACATTAGCCTGATCCTTAAGAAGGATAAACCAGGGGATGAATATTCATCCTTCCAGCCTATCAGTTTGTTAAATGCAGATTTCAAGCTGTTATCTAAAATACCAGCCTTAAAACGGGAGAAAATCCTCCCACATATTATCAATAATGACCAAACGGGGTTCATTGCTGGAAGGAATTCTTGTAACAATGTTAGGTTACTCAACATCATTCAACTGTGTCAACAAAACAATCTTAAAAGGTATGGTAGTTTCATGGACGCAGAAAAGGCAACCACCGTTCAAGTTGTTATGCCATAAATGGCTAGGGGCTGTTATCACAAATGGTAAATGCTCTCCGTACTTTGCACTGGGAAGGGGAACACGACAAGGCACCCCTGTTGCCTTTGCTATTTGCGATTGAACTGCTAGCGAAAGCCATTAGAACCCATCCCAATATTCATGTTATATCAATTAGAGACAGCATAGGACCTCATTATATGAAGACGATGTTTTATTGTTTATCACACAACCAGAAATATGGCAGTCCCCAACATTAAACTAGACCAGCTAGCTTCTCACTTTTGGTATCTCTACACAGATTTTCTTCCAGGAATGACGGATAATGGGTTTTCTCTGTGGGAAAATGCAGGTATTACAATTTTGAAAAACTTGTTTTAAGGGGACAGAATGATGTCATTTGATCAACTAAGGTTGACTACCTCAAACACATTATTTTTAGGTTCCTACAAGTTAGAAGTTTGATTTTGAATCAAACTGGGCATACATTTCAACTGGAAATATCACCAACTGAGCAATTACTTTATAAAATTCGTAGCAATAGGTTTATAGTAGGCGATGCTATGAGGCCCTTTACAAGTCCACTAAAGTAAGCAATGCAATCTCTGTGGGACCTAGGATATCCAATATGTTCTGGAAGGTACTTCCTAGACCAAGGAATGATGGCTGAATGCTGAGGGGAGACTTTATTGTCTGTACTTTAGTTATAGTAAAGTTGTTTTTATTATTATTTTCATTCAACTGTGTCCCACCATGCTTGTGAACTAAGAGTTAAGTTAATGTAAAATCTGTGTGTGTGTGTGTATATATATATATATAAAAAGACATAATGAATGCATAATAATAAAGACATGTTCCAAGAAACACCTAGATAACATTACTCAGAATAAGGACATAATTTTGAACATATCAAAAATTATATTAGACTTTAAAGGCCTTTATCCAACAGAAAACATTATAAACAGGTGGTGATTTTCATACTACACCAGATGATTGGTTAAACAGTAAATACAATGATGATATAATGAAACTATCCTGTCTTTTTGCAATAAATTAAGATTAAAAGATGTCTGGAGAGAAAAGAATGGTAATGCACAACAGTTTTCTTGGTTTAAGCCAAATGGTTGTTCAAAATCTAGAATAGATTCCTAGTTAGTTGCAGCATTTCCACTAATGTATCAAAAGCGTCTTGATAAAGGCACCTTTGACTGACCAAGTACTTCTATCTTTAGAACTAAAAGCACCAGATTTGTTTAAGAGAAACAAAGGATATTTGAAAGTCTATGCTGGTCTTACATGTAGAATACTGTCATACAGTAAGATCTATAGTAGATCAAATAAACCCTTTATATTCCTCCAAGTGGGAATTTTGATATGAAATATCCAATTACTTTTAGCAAACAATCAGCCAAAGAAAACAAGAAAGAGGAAAATCTATATTGCAATGTAACTAGTCCATCAAATGAAGAAAAGCAAAAAATCATCTTTATAATAAATTAGACTGCATCTTCCAATCTAAACCAAAAGGAGCTTACATCAGATCAAAAGACAAATGGATAGAGGACGGAGAAAAAAAGAGAGAACTTTTATGTCAGGCGTTCTTAGGCGGAATTCACATAGAATCAGGCGCTGCAACGAAAACGCAGATTTTCCCATTCATTTGAACCGGGGTACTGCGTTCAGGCTGCAGCGGTGCGGGCTGCAGGGGGTGCCGCAAAAAAACACAGCGGCCTGTGGCGAAAAAGTTGAAACGGATTCAACTTTTGGAGAAACGCAACCCGACGTCACACTGCAGCAGCCAATCACGCCGGCGATCACACTGGCAGATGCCCAGGTGAAGAAGAACTTTGTTTACCTGTAGCACTGTAGCATTAGCTGTTTACCTTAATATTCCGCTGTTTACCGAGCAACTGTGAAGATGGAAGAGAGACTGATCAATCGGCTCCGTGATTACTGTATATCAGCTGTTCAACCCTGCCACAAGGGAGCACAAAGACATTAATCACCGTGCTTGTATCGGTCTTCAAGCTGGGATTGCTGGTTAGTATCAGATACTCCCACACTGCCGCACAGCCCTGCGGCAAATCGCCACAACGCCTGATTCAATGTGAAAACGGCTTTAGAAGCTGTCAAGAGTCATAACCTCCCACCAACCATTAAGCAAAAAGTTATTGTTCTTGTTCCAAAACCAGAAAACCAAGACTAATTGACAATCGTAGGCCTAGGTTATCAATACAACTCAGTCTGGGTTTATCAGAATCACAATTGGGGTTATTGCCATTAAGCAGGCTTACACATACAAGGGAAGCAGAGGCAGCAGAGGGAGGAGGACAGAGGACAGCAGGAAGGACTGATACTGACTGATGTCTGTGTTCTTCATTTTTTCTAAACTTCACTCAGTATTTTGATGTCAGGAATATTATTTATTTTACTGACATTTTAGATTTGTTTCAAATGAGATACAGTGCTGTGAAAAAGTATTTGCCCCCTTCCTGATTTCTTATATTTTTGCATATTTGTCACACTTAAATGTTTCAGATCAAACAAATTTTAATAAGACAAAGATAACCCGAGTAAATACAAAATGCAGTTTTTAAATGATGATTTCATTTCAAGGGAAAAAAGCTATCCAAACCTACCTGGCCCTATGTGAAAAAGTAATTGCCCCCCCCTTGTTAAATCATTAATTAACTGTGACTAACCACATTTTTTGGAAAGCTGAGTTCAATTTCACTAGCCACACCCAGGCCTGATTACTGCCAGACCTGTTGAATCAAGAAATCACTTAAATAGAACCTGTCTGACAAAATGAAGTAGGCTGAAAGATCTCAAAAAGCAACACATCATGCCGAGGTCTGAAGAAATTCAAGAACAGATGAGAAATAAAGTCATTGACATCTATCAGTCTGGAAAGGGTTACAAAGCCATTTCTAAGGCTGTGGGACTCCAGCGAACCACGGTGAGAGCCATTATCCACAAATGGAGAAAACTTGGAACAGTGGTGAACCTTCCCAGGAGTGGCCGGCCTACCAAAATTACTCCACGAGCGCATCGACGACTCATCCAGGAGGTCACAAAAGAACCAATAACAACATCTAAAGAACTGCAAGCCTCACTTGCCTCAGTTAAGGTCAGTGTCCATGATTCAACAATAAGACAGACTGGGCAAAAATGGCATCCATGGGAGAGTTCCAAGGCGAAAACCACTGCTGACCAAAAAGAACACAAAGGCTCGTCTCACATTTGCCAAAAAACATCTTGATGATCCCCAAGACTTTTGGGAAAATATTCTGTGGACTGACGAGGCAAAGGTTGAACTTTTTGGAAGGTCTGCGTCCTGTTACATCTGGCGTAAAACTAACACAGCATTTCATAAAAAGAACATCATACCAACAGTAAAACATGGTGGTGGTAGTGTGATGGTCTGGGGCTGCTTTGCTGCTTCAGGACCTGGACGACTTGCCGTAAACGCTTGATTGCAGTTGTTGCCGCCAAGGGTGGCACGACCAGTTATTAGGTCTAGGGGGCAATTACTTTTTCACATAGGGCCAGGTAGGTTTGGATAGCTTTTTTTCCCTTAATAAAATGAAATCATAATTTAAAAACTGCATTTTGTATTTACTCAGGTTATCTTTGTCTAATATTAAAATTTGTTTGATGATCTGAAACATTTAAGTGTGACAAATATGCAAAAATATAAGAAATCAGGAAGGGGGCAAATACTTTTTCAAAGCACTGTATTACTGAGTATATATAGTGACTTTGCTGTTGTAAACTTTACTGTTGCTGCTCTAGAAACAATATTTAGTTATATTTTAAATATAAATCAATTCTAATCCTGTTCT
Source organism: Macquaria ambigua (assembly GCA_008360985.2). Taxonomy (NCBI): domain Eukaryota; kingdom Metazoa; phylum Chordata; class Actinopteri; order Centrarchiformes; family Percichthyidae; genus Macquaria; species Macquaria ambigua. Next base: position 7,994 of record VMKM01003005.1, read on the forward strand.
GAATTTCTTTTTTAAATGATAATTGAAAAAAAACAAAGTGTGTGTGTGTGTGTGTGTGTGTGTGTGTGTGTGTGTGTGTGTGTATATATAAAATTTACATATCTATCAGACGAAGAACCGGGCCAATAAGAGTATAGATAAAATAAATAATCATACACTCCCTACAGCTGGTTAGTGGCTTCACCCTGACTTTGGGAGGACTTTGGGAAATCGCAGTTCAAATCCCTTCACTATAAGCCTTGTTGTTTAACCAATGTTATTTTGTGATTATTATTTTTTATGGCACACAGTGTGATCACTCACAAAAATGTAACGGAATACTTCAGGACATTGCGCTTCATCAGTGAGCATATTTGTTTCACTTTTTAACAGCAGTCCTCACAGAAGCTGATGTATGATGTCACAGCCTCTGTGTACTCATCCAGACTGTTGGCAGCAGTCCTGAAAACATCCCAGTCAGTACAGTACAAGCACGCACGAAGATCCTCCATAGCTTCACTGTTCCACTGCTTTGATGTCCTCAACAGGTTTACAGAGCTTTAATTTCTGCCTGTATGTAGGAATCAGGTAGACTATGATGTGGTCAGAGCATCCCTGTGCAATGCGGGGAACGGTGTGATAGGCACTGTTTATTATAGTTCAACAGTGATCCAAAGTATTCTCCTCTCTGGTCGACCATTTAAAAGCTGTCTGTATTTGGGGAGTTCATGGCTGAGATTACCTTTGTTAAAGTCACAGATGTATAACTAAGGAGTCCAGGTTTGTCCCCTCCACACACAGTATCTGGTCGGCGAGTATGCGCTGTGCCTCCTGCACGTTGGCCTGCAGACCAGTAGCCTATGAATGAAACAAACTCATGGGGAGAGTAGAAGTGTTTGTAGTTTATGAAAAAAGATTCCAGAACAGGAGAACAGTGCTGTAGAATCACTGCCCCATCTTTACACCAGCCAAAACAGATTCCTTCACCTTTCGTTTTGCCTGAGAGCTCTGTGTCGTGATCCGCTCTGAAAAGTTGGCTGCCAAAAAAAGCTGCCAGCTGCAGCTCAGAGGCCGGTATCGATCCACACAGCCACGTCCCCATGAAACACAAAACTGAAGATGAAGGAAAGTCTCTGTAGTTTATCCTGTTTGTTGCTCAGTGATTGACATTGGAGAGAAATATTCCGGGTGCGGTGTTGGGACAGCACTGGCACAAGCACACCAGCACATTCACCTGTCCTCCGGCATTTCACTGTGTGGACAAAGGTGAGGGCACCTTTGACCAGAATATCCAATAATTCTACGGATGGGGCGAGGAAAGTTGGAAATAAGTCTGCAGAAGTTGTATCCCTGATGTTCATGAGCTCTTCTCTGGTGAAAGAGCTCCGAGTACTACAGCAAAACACTGAGTTTACAAACAAAATAACGCACACCAACACACCAAGGCAGCCATCCACGGTGCCATCTCGATGAGCTCTCTTATAAATGGAAGATCAATTCACGACAACATACGTCTTATTTTAGATATTCTAGATTATTATAGAAAATAGTGGTTTCATTTTATTTCTAGATTTCAAGAAAGGAGTACATATGATATCCATTCATAACCCAAGCTCTACATCATTTTGGGTATGGGCAAAAATGTATAGATATTATTAGGGCCCTGTGATTTCCGCAATGCAGAAAACAGGGACAGAATCGCAGAATTTGACAATAAAAATGGAACTGTAAAACGTGGATTTTGCCAAAATGTGGATGCAATTTATAAAAATCTGGGTTTTCTCTGCCATTTTAAGCGTTTTTCCACAACGCCTAAGCAGAATGAACAGAAGAAAAAAAAACGATGCTGCTATGTTTAGGTGTCAAATTTAAACAGAACACACGGAATTTGGAAAAAAAAAAATTAAAAGGAATCTGGAAAAATTTTAAACGGATTTCATAGGGCCCTATAATACATTCTTTGTATAATAGTTCAGTTGCCTTGCCTTTCGGGACTACAGGTTGTTTTAACCTAAACAAAGATATAATTCAAGGTTATTCAATTAGTCCTGGTCTGTTCATTTTGGCGGTAGAAATGTTAGCTTTTTATTAAAAAAAAAAAAGTCAATCTTCACCGTCTCAAGCTGTTAGGAAAAGAGTTGGTTATTAGCCAGTATGAAGACGACACTACTTTTTAAATGAACATCAAATACCTATCGAAGCGTAATGCATTCACTTGAGAAAGAAAATTTTGCTCTGTTTTTCTAAATTACCGAGACAAGTTTTCATGGAAAAAAAGATTCTGCTCTGTTATCCTACTGCTATACAAAAAGTTAATGTTTTCTCCAAGGCCTCGTGGTTGTTTCTTAATTTGAATAAATGTGAGCTGCTACCAATTAAAAACTGTATCCAGTAAACAATCTATGACATATCCAGTGTCCAACGTAACATCTTTTTCCCACTTAGTCAGTAGATCAGGGTTTTACTGGCCCCTTGTAAATTTTCACTGGCCCGGCAGCCAAAAAATAAAATTATATGTTGTTGTTGTCATCGTCATTTAGGAAGTAGCTAACAACACCATCATCTGATGCCAGTCACAGCCCATGGAAGTCACATCGCTTGTTTAGACTACTGTTGTTTGAATAAAACTGATCACTATAAAACATCATGACTTATTTTGTCTCTAATTGGGAGATTTGTGCAAGAAACGACTGACTGCCAAAAACCCACAGCACTCAACATTAGACAGTCAGCTACAGTAAAAGTTGAGCTATAGCGTTAGTGTTGGCTCACTACAGTCATTGAGCAGCGGAAACAGAAAAGTCTGTGCTGGGCACAAACACATTGGAACCCGTAATAAGCAATTTATAAGCAACCTGTCTATTGTCTTAACCTAACATTATTAGATGTGTTTTATTGCTGAAAACAAATCCCATAGCAAATGATAAAAAACAACGGCTACGGGGAGAGAGAACGAGTGTATGATCATGTCAGTATTTTCAGATTTTTACATTAGTACAGGACACAAACCTTTAAACAGCCTGTGAAGTTTCCATAGCTGTTTAGCTCAACGCAGCTGCCTACATAGCTAGCTAGCCACAAGTACTTAAGGGTCTCATAATAGGGCTAGACTGCTATATGGGATGACACCCTCAATAACAGCCATCTTTTGAGTCTAAACACTATAATGTATAAGTAGATTTACAGTAGGGCCAGTGACTGGCCAATCAACTTGCCCTGCATAAACTTTTACTGAGCCCGGGCCACCAGGCCATCGGTTATGTCGGACCCTGATACCTGTTAAAAAACAAGGGTGAAATACTTGCGAATGCATCTCACCAAAAATCTAGAATTCATTAAATCTGACAGACCCGAGTGGAATAACCATGGATGTATTATAAGAACTTGATCCCGGACCCAAAGATAGCACCTATTCAATCAATTAGGCACATACACCAAAAAAAGCAAGAGCCAGAGCAAGTACTCTACCTTGTGCTGACATTTTTACATTCAGTAACTCGAACCCTGGGCCAAAGGAGTGATTTTACATATGAATTCAATATTATCTAAAATCTGTATATTAGCAAATTCAAATTTCTTGATAAAAATGTAACAACCGTCTGATCAGACAGGCGTTACCAGTGACTTATATCCAAACCAATTCAACAGAGTACTTGATTTTAAAGACATGCATCCTGCCAAAATACTAAGATTAAGAAGTTAATTTTTACATTATCCTATATTACCCACAGCTAAAGAAATTAATTTCAAATTAATCAGTGATATCTATCCTTCCAGCCAATTCCTTGGATTAAGATTCAGTTTTGAAAGGAATGTCTGTTCCTTTTGCAATACAGATACTGAAACCACAGAGCATATTTTCTTTTTTTGTTATCACTACCAAATATATTGGAAACAAATGAAACAATGGTTTAAACAAAAGAATGTATCCGTTGAACTCAAATCACATGTAGATGTACTGGACTGGTTAAGAAAGAGTAACTAGAAAATTTGCTGATCAACACATTCTCATAATGGCAAAATATTATGTAGGCCTACATAAAGCAAAATCTATGAAAACCCCACCGACGTTCAATGCTTTTTGTAAGGAATATTGGTTGTATAATAAATACCTGAAATATATAAATTTAAAAAATGCAAAAGAATTGCTGAGGTGTAAATCTGTACAAAATAATAGAGCCTGAATGTACTGACCTTTTTGAACCGGTAACGTAACTGCAAGAATAGACGCGCGTCAAAATCAGCTGGCTTGATCGCGTTTTCGCGAACGACGGCTCACTTCACCGCAGTAGATATGGGGAAACGATCGTGCCAAATTCCATTCAAATATTATGAAATGTAATCATGTTTCGCTTATGGACACGATAACATGCTGAAAAATAATCCAATGGCCCAGATTTAGGTAAAAGGTGCGCCACTCTTATATTCGGGACGCAAACTCACGAAACACCACTTGTTTTAGTGATATTTTAACGTTAAAACTGGTGCCCTAGCTTACGTTTCTCTACCGTGTCTATTCTTAGGAAGACGACTACAATGATAAAACAAAATATGAAATGTACTAAAATAATATTATTTGTGTATCACATATGTTGAATACAAGGTTGTCAAAAAGGTCGAAATATATGTTATATCGATATTTCAGAGAACAGAGAAGGCTTTCAATGCTCAACAGAAAACTTCTTCAACCTTTGAGTGGGATTTGGCGATACTGTCGTTTACTCAACGTGCGCAATGAGGTTGCCACTGAACCCCATTTCCGTCTTAAGAGCTGGCAACTGCCCTGTGTATGCTGCGATGACTGTTATCAATAACATTAAGAAAAGTACATACGCTACGCAATCAGTAACAACGTTCAAATTAATACAAATGTATTTTCTCACCTGTTGGTCGCATTCAGGACAAGATTTAGTAGCCATTTTGACTTTCTTTGTTTTATTTGCCGACATAACGTTAGTCCGTTTCCTCCAGCGACACGTCGATAGCTCTACGGTAGCTACAACTTTTCTCTGCAATACATGGACGGCAATATGCTCCGATGCACACTAACATATGCATGCAAGAAACGCACACCGATATAGGTAGATGACAACACAATGTGAGACACACACACACACACACACACACATACACACACACAACAGTATACTAATGCTAAAGCTGAGAGCGTGCGCACGGAGAGTCCTTCATCTTCTTGTTGAGGTTTTATGGCGGTTGGTAAACAACGTTATGGTGCATTACCGCCACCAACTGGTATGGAGTGTGGAACTTGATCTAACTATAATCCTAGTTATAAAAAAAAAGAAAGTTATATTCTCTCTATTAAGTTTGTTCTCCTAAGATATCAAAACACAAATAGATAACACTCTTCCCTAGAGTTTCTTTGTAAAATATCCTGTAAATCAAATTTTAACTTTATTTCTTTAAGGTTCTGTATCAATTCTCTTCTCTCAGCTTCATATTTTGGACAGTGAATCATAACATGTTCTACGGTTTCTTGTTACTCACAAAAGCCACACCTTCCTGTATTATGTTTTTCTATTTTAAATAATGTACTGTTTAATCCTGTATGACCAAAACGTAGCCTGGATATTATCATCTCTTCTCTCCAGGATCTCCCTGTGTTTCTGATCATGCCTACTTTCCTTTGAATTCTGTATAACCACCTTCCTGTTCTCTCTTCTTCCCACTCCCTTTGCCACCTTTCTTTCAACTTTTGTTTAATTGTCTTCATTTCCGTTTTATTAAAGGGTACTATGATGTCAATGCAATTAGTTTGTGTGGCTTCTTTTGCATACTTGTCAGTGACGCGACGTCCGTTTCAGATGACGGCGGCAGCTGATCGCAGCTGGATCAGCTGTCAGTCGGGTTAACAGCTGAGACTTTTTGATGGAGTTTGTATCTGCACACATGTGCACTGTGCTAATACTAATAAAGGCAAGTTATCACTGGCAGAGCAGCAGTGTTTTCTCTCTGTTACCTGTTACCTGTTTAACAAAACTCTGTATTTATAGCTACTGTGTACTGTGTACTGTATCCTGCGTTTATGTTATTTATTCATTATTTGCATCTGTATTTATTGATATTCTGATTGAGAATTCATTATTGAATAACCCAGAATATGATTAGGGTGTCTTTTGAACATTTGAAATTATGTATTATGCTACATGTTTCAGGGAAAATTGAAGTGATGAACTCACATCAAACTCGACTCTCAGGAATGATCAGCCTCACACATGACTGAGTGGAAATTATGATAAATTAAGTAAATGATTTCTTGCTGACAGACAGACTCTCCTACTCTCTCTGACTTTAACTGTATCCATAGTATAAGTTAAAGGGGGAAATAACAGATCATGAAAAGAAAAATCTTTCTAATAAATGAAGAAAGTTGTTTATGGTTCTTTTGTTGTTCAGACATACAATTAACACAGATTCAAATAAATAGGCTACATGCAGATAAAATATAAAAAAAGACTGATAAAAAGACTGATACACTTGAGTTTGATCTGTTATCTGTCTTCACTCCATCAGTCCGATCAGCTGCAGCATCCAATCAATAACCGATATCCAGTAAGGGGGCGTGTCAGCCGGTAAAAGTCTTCCGTGAAGGCTGCACTCGTGTATCCTCGCTCATGGCTCCTTAGATATCCCTCCTCGCTCCTCGATCCTCGCTCCTCAGAGCAGAAATAAGCGCTTTGAAACGGCCTTCAAGATGGCAGAGCAGAACAACTTCCGGTTCAAGCCAGGATTGAGGAGCGAGGAGATGTCAAATAAGAGACTTGAGACGTACCCCCGGTTAGATTTGTGTCCACTTGATCCCGACTTGCTCTGACATCATGCACACGTGGGCAACAATAACCTCACGAGATCGAGGCAGCCACAGTTTTTAGAGCCAGGCGCCACAGGTGCTCTCCGCCGACTGCAAGACCCAGGGCATGATGGGAAACGCCTGGCTGTTGCCTGATCAAAGAGCTCTTAATTTTGACCACATCACGTTTCGTAGAAAATCCTAATTTCTGTGTAATTGTAATATTTAACACTAGATTGTAGGCTGTATGTTGTGCAGTGACGGTTTCATCTGTTAAACATATCTTGTGTGGTTGATATGAATAATAATAAAGTTTATTTCAGCCATAACTATCCGACCATTATCTGCAAACTACAGGTAGCCTACAGGTGGATCTAACAGGATGTAAATATTTCTGTGACTTTCTGCACATTCGTTGAAGGCTGCTGGAAACTGTCTGACTTGACTGCTGCTGTTTGTCACCACCCCCTGCTGCTTCCATCAGATCTCGTCCACTTTTCAGACGAGGCACAGTTCATCTCGAACGAGCCTATTGTGTTTTGTAAAATGTTGTGTTTTGTGAAATGTTGTTGTGTTTTGTGAAATGTCATATTCTCTATTGTATCGAGACTATCTCTCCACCGGCTACATATGTTCCATATGTACGGGAACTGATCCCTTGGAGCAGTTAATGTGGATACTTCTTTAAGACACGCCACCTAGGTGGCCGTATGCGCGGGCATAAAAGGCCCAGGTGCGCATGCAATCACTGATTTTTTGATTTCCACTTGTGAGACAGAAGACGTGTGAGAGCAGAAGAACTCGAGGACTAACTTTGGGAGAATTAGAGACTTGGTCTGCGGGCCCCTCTCGGGTAAGCTGGTTTCCCTTTCTTCATATTGTAGAGGTAAGTATTTGAAAGGGGTACTGTAAGGTGTATTGCATGATTCGCTGTGTTAATGCGCTCAGGTACAGCCTGCTGCCGAAGCTGAGCAAGTCGACGGGTGTAGTCGGTGTTCCACTCTGTCCGGTACAGCTGTCTGGTACTATACGGCGTATTGCATGATCCGCTCTATTAACGGCCTACTGCCAAAGCTGACTGAGTCTTGTGTCTCATGGGCCTCAGGCGACAGTTAGCAAGCCTCCGGCTCCTGGCCTCTCTGCCGTTGGTCCTTCTGGGGTTCAGGCAGTTGATGATGACTGCTCCTCTTCATCTGGGCCGGAGAGGGAGATTGACGTCCTCACTCTGGAACCCTCAGATGATGACGTTATGTTCCCTTCGGGGCAGCAGGAAATGGGCACGGAGGACCGCGAGCGACAGTCCCTCCTTGTTCAAGAGCTTGTTACTAGGGCGGCAGCAGCCTTGAATATCGCTCTGCCATCCGACCAAGGGCCTGGGCCCTCCTGTTTAGACGACGACGTTGGAGGTTGGCCCGAGCGGTTTCAGGTGCCGCTTCTTTCTGACTTTGAGGAGGTGGTCCAGAAGCAGTCTCAAGTGCCGTCTGCGCCTGGCCGCTGGTCTGGGCTCTGTAAGCGCTTGACAGCGGTGCACAATCAGGAGAGGATAGGCTGTGGACCGTTACCTCCCGTGGACCAGGCTCTGGCTGCCTTGGTGTCCCCATCTAAGTCGATCCTGGGTAAGGGTGGTTCCCCTAGCAAGGACTGCAGGACTATGGACACCATGTTGAAAAGGATGCATGGCGCGATGGCGGTCCAGACCCAGCTGGCTAACACAGGAGCTATATTGGCTCTGTACCAACACCACCTGACTCAGCAGCTGACTGAGGGATGTGGGGCTGATTGTGGAATTGCAACAGCTCTCCTCACCTCTCCCTAAGATAATGAGGGAGCAGGCAGAGGCAGCTGGCAGGGCTATGGCAGGGCTCTGGGGAGTTAGGCGCCACCTGTGGCTGTCACACTCCATGCTGCAGCCAGAGGATCGGGCGTGCCTACTGAAATTGCCTAATTGCCATGTTTGGACCTGATGCTACTAAGATGCTTCAGCAAGCACAGGAGGCTCGTCGCTGTACCCGCGAGGCATCTGGTGTTCTAAGGCAGAGCCAGGAATGGCGCCCGCCTCAGTCTCATCAGTCTAGGCCACCTCAGCCTATCTGGGGCCAGGAAGATCTGAGGGGCCGGCTGGAGGCATCTCGGAGAGGCAGGGCGAAGCCCTCGCCTTGGTCCTGACAGAGGGGCCCCCTGAGCCCACCTCTGCCCTCAGGGGTTTCGGGCATCATGGGAAACTTTGGGGGCAAGCCCCTGGGTTGTGTCAACAATGACCCAGGGGTATCGGCTACAGTTCAGGGGCACCCCTCCTGTGACCAGGGTGGCTGCATTCTCTGTCCTTGCTGACGGGCAGCGCAGAGAGACCCTGCGCTCAGAAATCTCCACTCTCCTCTCCAAGTCGGCCATCAGGGAGGTAGGGAGGGAAGAACAGCAGGCAGGGTTCTATTCCCGATATTTCCTCTTCCCAAAGCGGGATGGCACTCTCAGGCCAGTTCTGGACCTCAGGGGACTGAACAAATTCCTCAAGCCAGTGCAAAATGCTGACTGTGCCGAGGGTGAAGCAGGCGATCCTTGTGGGCAATTGGTTTGCTACACTTGATTTCAAGGACGCCTATTTCCAAATTCTGATTTGGGAGGGCCACAGGAGGTTCCTCAGGTTTGCCTTTGAGGGCAAGACTTTCGAATTCTGCGTCCTTCCCTTCAGGATTTCCCTGGCCCCCCGCACCTTCACCAGGTGCATGGATGCGGTCTTGGGGCCGATGCGTCAGCAAGCATCAGGATACTGAATTACCTCGACAATTGGCTGATCTGTGCTCGAACAGAGGAGCAGTGTCTTCACCATGTGTCGGTGTTGCTGGCACACATCCAGGGTCTGGGGTTGTGCATCAACGACCGAAAGTCCAGGCTGCAGCCTGCACAGTCCACCCAGTTTCTGGGCATGAGGTTGGACTCCAGTGCTGGGTTGGTGACATTGACGCAGGAGAGGCAGGAATCCCTCAAATCCTGCCTCTCTTTGTTTCGGCTAGGAACCAAGGTTACCTGGAGGCTTTGTCTACGCCTCCTGGGCCTTATGGCAGCATCCGTGACAGTGGTGCCATTGGCTTTGCTGCACATGCGTCCGGTGCAGAGGTGTCTCCTGCGCCTAGGGTTATGCCCACAGAGACTACACGCCTCGGTACTTGTCACCAGGAGGCTGTGGGTGGCCCTCAGGTGGTGGAACCTCAACCAACATTGCAAAGGGCAGCATGCTCGGTCCAGTTCTGCATCGGCAGGTGGTCTCTACAGATGCGTCTCTGGTGGGTTGGGGTGCGGTCCACGAGGGCCAGGGTGCCCATGGAGTGCCCCCTGGACAGGCCAGCATATCAATGTCCTGGAGCTGCGGGCCATTCATCTGGCCCTTCAGCACTTTGCATCGCGTCTGCATGGCCGTCACGTGCTTGTGAGGACAGACAGCACAGTGGCAGTGGCATATGTCAACAGGCAGGGGGGCTGTGGCACACAGGCTGTGGATGTGGGCAGGCACATGTTTTCTGTCACTCTGAGCCATGCATGTGCCAGGGCAGGTGAACCTGGGAGCGGATCTGCTCTCCAGGGACGGTCCGGGGCCGGGAGAATGGAGGTTGCACTCGGAAGTGGTTGAGGGAATCTGGCGGCGCTTCGGAAAAGCGCTGGCCAACCTGTTCGCGTCCCGGGACAACACGCACTACCCACTGTACTTCTCCATGGGGAGGGACGCCCCCCAGGCATCAATGCCATGGCACACCAATGGCCTCAGGGGCTGATGTATGCTTTCCCCCAGTTTTGCCTTCTTCCGACCTTGCTGCAGAGAGTCTGGGAGGAAGAAGTGAGACTGATCCTGGTGGCCCCGAACTGGCCTCACATGCCGTGGTTCTCAGGGATAGCGCCTCTCTTGGATGGACAGCCGTGGGAACTTCCGGTACACCGGGACCTTCTGAGTCAGGCACAGGGGACTCTGCTCCATCCCTTTCCGTGAGGGCTCAAACTCTGGGCCTGGCCCCTGAGAGGGCCGGTCTATTAAGTATGGGGTTTGCGGAGTCCGTGGTTCAAACCATGCAGGGCGCTTGTGCTCCATCAAACCATGCAGGGCGCTTGTGCTCCATCAACGAGAGCAGCATATGCATACTGCTGGCAACTTTTTCTGTCATAGTGTGCGTCGAATCAGGTCGACGCCTGACATGTACAGCTCCGAAGGTGCTCCTATATTTGCAAGGGCTACTGGAGATGGGTAAGTCACTCTCAACCCTTAGGGGCATGGTGGCGGCTATCAAGGCTGCCCGTGTGGGAGATAATAGGTCGGCCAAGGGCGACTGCAACCTTATCTCCAAATTCCTAAAAGGCGCCCAGAGGCTCAACCCGAATGCCAGGCGGCCGCCTGTCCCTACATGGGATCTCGGCCTTGTGCTGGATGCCTTGCAACAGGAGCCCTTTGAGCCCCTGGAGACGGTTGACCTTAAATGGCTGTCACTCAAGGTGGCATTTCTCATTGTGGTGACGTTGGCGAGAAGAGTGGGGGAGTTACAGGCTCTGTCAATACATGAGAGCTGCTGTCAGTTCCTGCCAGATGACGCTGGAGTAGTCCTGCGTCCGAATCCAGCTTTCCTGCCTAAGGTTCTCTCGGACTTTCACCTTAACCAAACGGTGGAGCTGCTACCCCTCCAGGGGGCGAGGAGGACCAAGCAGGTTCACAGCTATGCCCAGTCAGATCCCTGAAGGTCTATCTCCAGCATATGGAGGCCTTCAGAAAAACAGACCAGCTGTTTATTTGCTTTCAGCCCCAGTGTCAGGGTCAGCCAGTGTCTAAGTCTAGGCTGTCCCATTGGGTTGTGGCCACGATTCAGCAGGCGTACAAAGAAGGCGGTGCTCCGACAGCAGAAGGGGTGAGGGCACACTCCACGCGGGGTGTAGCGACCTCCTGGGCCTTGTGGCGGGGCTCCGGTCTCATGGAGATTTGTGCGGCTGCTACATGGTCATGTCCTTCTACCTTTGCCAGGTATTATTACTCGACCGTGACTTCTGGCACCTCCTTTGAGGAACGGGTGCTGGGTGCCACTTCGCGATATCCTCCAGATTGATGTCTTGTCTACTTGATTAGGCCTAGTATGAGGCAGGCCTTCTGAGCAGCGTTTATCCTACACACTTGCCCTTGCATCTGGCAGGGCCCAGTGTTTATGGCTGCGTCTGGCGCCTGAGCATTGGGCAGTGATACGCAGCGTCTGGCGGTGTCACTGGCCAAGGTATGTAGATATTCTTGTACATATTGTTTCACAAGGGTTTCTTTGTTGACACTTGTTATTTGAGCACTCTGGTGGCGGTGACGTCTCATTCGAACACTGGCTAGCTGGTTACCAAAGACCCAAATGGAAACTGTTCTGTGGACGTACTGATGTGCTGACGTGCTGAGGTGAATGTATTGTCTCATTTCCGGTTGCCGATGTTTCTGTGTTACTGGTAGCAAATTTTGCTGCTCTAGCTAAACCCAGTTAATTTTGATATTTTCTTTACATTTAAGTATACACTAGTTCTGTTTAAGCACTCATATCCCTCTCCTGTTAGTGACTTTTCGCTAATCCCACAGTTGTTTACACGCTAATTAGTTGCTTGCTACTTTAGCTAAGTTAGCGATGGCATCTCCCTATCCTTCTCCCTCTCCTGCTCTCTCTTGCTCGGTGTGTCAAATGTTTAGTTACTCCTCTGCCTCCTTTAGTGATAATGGTACGTGTAACAAATGTAGTTTATTCACTGCGTTGGAGGTGAGGCTCAGTGAGTTAGAATCGCGGCTCTGCACCATGGAAAGCCAGTCAGCCGTGCTGGTGCGAGCCGGTGCGAGCCGACCAAAGGTAGCATCTGCTAGCCATCTCCCGGCAACTCCCGAGCAGCCGGAAAGCCAGGGAGGCTGGGTGACTGTCCGAAAGAAGCATAGCCCTAAACCAAAGCCCACGGTTCACCACCGACCCGTTCACGTTTCTAACAGGTTCTCTCTCCACACCCGCTGAGAAACGAACTCTGATTATTGGCAGCTCCATTTTGCGAAACGTGAAATTAGCGACACCAGCGACCATAGTCAAATGCATCCCAGGGGCCAGAGCGGGCAACGTTGAATCCTATTTAAAACTGCTGGCTAAGGATAAGCGTAAATATGGAAAGATTGTTATTCACGTCAGCGGTAATGACACCCGATTATGCCAATCGGAGGTAACGAAAATTAATGTTGAGTCGGTGTGTACATATGCAAAGACAATGTCGGACTCCATAGTTTTCTCTGGGCCCCTACCTAATCTTACTAGCGATGACATGTATAGCCGCATGTCATCATTCAACCGCTGGTTGTTGAGGTGGTGTCCAGGTAATGATGTGGGCTTTGTAGATAATTGGCAGACTTTCTGGAGAAGACCTGGTCTGATTAGGAGAGATGGCATTCATCCCACTTTGGATGGAGCCGCTCTCATATCTAGAAATCTGGCCGAATTTATTAGTGGCCCAACGCCATGACAGCTCAGAGTTCAGACCACAGACTTAATACAGTCTGTGGTCCAGACCAGGAGGCAGAGCTGCAGTCCTACACGCTTCTCTGCGCTTCCATTAGAGCAGTTACCCACCCTAAACTCCACAGAGAGGTTTCTTTGCCCCCCGACCACTTAAATTATTTAGATCAAAAGTAAACAGAAGAGGAGTTACACATAAAAACCTAATAAAAAGCAAAACCACCACTGCAACAGTACAACAAAATAGGAGAATTAAATGTGGACTCTTAAACATCAGATCTCTCTCATCTAAAGCTGTTCTAGTAAACGATCTAATATCAGATCATAATATTGATTTATTTTGTCTTACTGAAACCTGGCTGTGTCACGATGAGCCTAAATGAATCCACTCCCCCCAGTCACATTAATACTCACATTCCTAGAAGCACAGGCCGAGGAGGTGGAGTTGCAGCCATCTTCGACTCAAGCCTATTAATTAAACCTAAACCTAAACTAAATTATAACTCGTTCGAAAGCCTTGTTCTTAGCCTTTCACACCCAACCTGGAAAACACTACAGCCAGTTCTAATTGTTATAGTGTACCGAGCTCCTGGACCATATTCTGAATTTTTATCTGAATTCTCAGAGTTCTTATCAGGTTTAGTCCTTAAAACAGATAAAATAATTATTGTAGGTGATTTTAATATTCATGTGGATGTAGAAAATGATAGCCTTAGTGCTGCGTTTATCTCATTATTAGACTCAATTGGCTTCTGTCAGAGTGTACATAAACCCACTCACTGTTTTAACCACACCCTCGACCTTGTTCTTGTCTATGTCATAGAAATTGAACATCTAATAGTAGTAGAATTATTTTTTATCAGACCATTATTTAATAACTTTTGAATTCCTATTACTGGACTACACGCCATTAGGCAAACATTCCTACACTAGATGTCTATCTGATAGTGCTAAGTTTAAGGAAGTGATTCCATCTGCATTTAATTCAGTTCCATGTCTCAATGTAACAGATGACTCCTATGCTAACTTTAGTCCCTCCCAAATTGATCATCTTGTTGATAGTGCTGCAGGCTCACTTCGCGTAACACTTGACTCTATCGCCCCTCTAAAAAAGAAGATAATTAAAAAAAAGGAGGTTAGCTCCATGGTATAACCCCCAAACCTGCAAATTAAAGCAAACATCACAAAAACTTGAAAGTAAATTGGCGTTCTACCAATCTGGAAGAATCACGTTTAGTCTGGCAAGATAGTCTTAAAATTTCTAGGAAGGCCCTCTGTAATGCCAGAGCAGCCTACTACTCATCATTAATAGAGGAAAATAAAAACAACCCCAGGTTTCTGTTCAGCACTGTAGCCAGGCTGACACAGAGTCACAGCTCTGTTGAGCCATGTATTCCTATAGATCTCAGTAGTAACCACTTCATGAGCTTCTTTAATGATACAATTCTAACTATTAGAAATAAAATTCATCACCTCCTGCCCTCAGCCGGTACTGACTTATCTTCAAACACAGGAATCTTAGAAACAGCTGTAAAACCTGATACATTTAGACTGCTTTTCTCCCATCGACCTTCACCAACTAACTTCAATGATTTCTTCGTCTAAGCCATCAACCTGTCTCTTAGACCCCGTCCCAACTAGGCTGCTTAAAGACGTTTTACCCTTAGTTAGCACTTCTTTACTAGATATGATCAATCTGTCCTTATTAAAAGGCTATGTGCCACAGTCCTTTAAAGTAGCTGTAATTAAACGTCTTCTTAAAAAGCCCACTCTTGATCCAGGGGTTTTGTCAAATTATAGACCTATATCTAACCCTCCTTTTCTCTCTAAGATCCTTGAGAGAGCAGTCGCCAATCAGTTGTGTGACTTTCTACACAACAACAAGCTGTTTGAGGATTTTCAGTCAGGATTTAGAGTGCATCATAGCACAGAAACAGCACTGGTGAAAGTTACAAATGACCTTCTAATTGCATCCGACAAAGGACTTGTCTCTGTACTTGTCTTACTAGATCTTAGTGCTGCATTCGATACCATTGATCATCACATTTTATTACAGAGACTAGAACATTTAATTGGCATTAAAGGCACCGCACTAAGCTGGTTTAAATCCTATTTATCAGATCGATATCAGTTTGTACATGTTAACGATGAATCTTCTATGCACGCCAAAGTTAGTCACGGAGTTCCACAAGGTTCTGTGCTTGGACCAATTCTATTCACCTTATTCACCTTTAGGCAATATTATTAGGAAGCACTCCATAAATTATCATTGTTAGATGATGATACCCAATTATATTTATCGATCAAGCCAGATGAAACCAACCAATTAGCTAAACTTCAAGCATGCCTTAAGGACATAAAAACCTGGATGACCTGCAATTTTCTGATGTTAAACTCAGACAAAACCGAAGTTATTGTACTTGGCCCCGAACACCTTCAAAACACATTATCTAACGATATAGTTTCTCTAGACGGCATTGCCCTGGCCTCCAGGGACACCGTAAGGAATCTTGGAGTTATCTTTGATCAGGATATGTCCTGTAATATTAGCTTCTCTATACTGGCTCCCTGTAAAATCCAGAATAGAATTTAAAATCCTTCTCCTCACCTTCAAAGCCCTAAATGGTCAGGCACAATCATATCTTAAAGAGCTCATAGTATCCTATTACCCCACTAGAGCACTGCGCTCCCAGAATGCAGGGTTTCTTGTGGTTCCTAGAGTCTCTAAAAGTAGAATGGGAGCCAGAGCCTTCAGCTATCAAGCTCCTCTCCTGTGGAACCAGATCCCAGTTTGTGTATGGGAGGCAGACACCCTCCTCACATTTAAGAGTAGACTTAAGACTTTCCTCTTTGATAAAGCTTATAGTAGGGCTGACTCAGGTGACCCCTGAGCCACCCCTTAGTTATGCTGCTATAGGCCTAGACTGCCGGGGGACTTGATGCACTGAGCTCCTCTCTCCTCCTCTTCCTCTCCATCTGTACGCCCTCATATCCCATCAATGCTTGTTACTAATTCAACTTCTTCCCGTAGTTGTGTGCTTTCTCTCCTCTCTCTCTCTCCTTCTGTTGCTTTCTGATTTCTGTTTCTGCCTCCGGACCTGTAGAGTCTGGATCTATGGTTCTATGGATCTATTCTCTATGATAGAGAATGCTGGGTTACGTTGTAACCTTGGTTCTCTGAGTGAAGAGACTATCTCTCCAGGGCGAGGCCACTCGGATATAGTTCCAATCAATGTAAATCAGTGATTGCATGCGCACCTGGGCCTTTTATGCCCACGCATGCAGCCACCTAGGTGGTGTGTCTTAAAGAAGTATCCACGTTAACTGCTCCAAGGGATCAGTTCCCGTACATATGGAACATATGTAGCCGGTGGAGAGATAGTCTCTTCACTCAGAGAACCAAGGTTACAACGTAACCCAGCGTTTTGCCAAGTGTTGTTGTGTTTTGACCTTCCGTAACTCCTAAAAGTTGTAAAATTAATTAATAGCCAAATCAGGAGTTATAGAGTCACTGTCATTCATGTGAATGAGCATGAGACCGAGCCGTTGGGTGGCAGGGTTAAAGGAAACGCTAGTTCGCTCGCTCTATGGGCAGTACAATCTGGAAGCTATGTGGAAGCTATACGGAAGATCCGGGTAATTTTATAGCCGGGAAGTGGAACTTTTTTGGCTTCACATGCCACTGAACAACTTTTATAGGAATGAACGGGGCCCCGCCTCTGACACTGTATCCAGTTCTCTATATACATCCATGGGTGGAACATGGCCTGGCACCATGGATGTATAATAAGACCTGGACAGGGTGCTGCCACTCAGCTTTGCTTCCAGTTTTTCCCAGTGGCCTCTCGTGGTATTGCAGTGAAAAATTCCCCTGCTGCCCAAAAAGCATTCGCCATAGGCCACCACTGTAAAAGTCTATAAAACTGTTGACAGGACACCTCGAACTGCAAACAAGGTCAATTATGACTCTTTCTATTGTTTTTCCATTTTGATCCATGGAGGTTTTATATTTGTAAAACTCGAGCCATGAGAAAATTGGTGACGTCATCACAATGTAAAGTCCATGGGCCGAACGGGAACTTGGTGGTGTGTGTGTGGTGTACTAGCCTCTCATTCCGCTGCTGGACGGCGTTGCAGCTGCCTTTGAAGCCTGGGGCGCTCTGCTCTGCGGCCGCGAAGCGCTAGAGGGGCGTCTTTGAGAAGACAAGTAGCCTCTGTGAGGCTCACGTCGTCAAGAGTGAGCCCTACGAGGGATACGGTTTCGCAGGGGAACCGGCTCCTTCTGCTGCTGGTCGGAGTTGTGGGTTTGGTGGGAGGGGCTTAGCGGAGTGATACGGGGCAGCAGAGAGAAAGGCGGAAGGTTTTGCCTAGGTTGCACAGATTTTGCCTACCCCAGCTTTAAGTGGGCCGCATACCCTGGAAGTAAACCCAGAAGCTAGAAACCTTTTTTTGGTATATGCGCCAGGCGAACAATTCTTATTAGACTGATAGGCACCATCTTTGGGTCTGGTATCCAGTTCTTATGATACATCCATGCCTGTCATGCCTGCAGAAATTTGTTAAGGAAAGCTCCAATCGAAGCCACACTTGATGTTCATAAGTTGAACAAATACATATTGATAAAATATGTCAAGTGTGACTTTTACAATACTACCAAAATCTAGTGGTCCACTTAAATTTGATTGAAAAAAAGTATCTTAGTTTAAACTTTATCATAATGAATATACATTAATATATATTTGATTTTTCATAATTGAATTAATTTAACAACTACTTTATTCAAGCAATGCAAGCATTTTCCAGCTTTTTTTGTTAATGAATGACGAAATTAGCTCCATATATGAGGAATTCTTTACCAAAACAGGAAAAAATGTATTTATTTAATTTCTCTCACGGGATCAATAAAGTACATCTATCTAACTATTAATAAGGAAAAATGTAATCTTACAATTCATTAGCGCCATATATTAGACATTATTTACAAAAACAAGAAAAACATTTAATAAGAACATTTTGAATCTTATATTTCATAACTAGCAAAACCAAAGATAACATTTGTTTGATTTAAATCCCAGACCGTGTTTCCGGTACGGATCGGGAAGTGACACGGCCACGCCTGTCCGGTCCTATAATGTGGTAGCTGACTGCTCGTGAACGCAGCATTAATGTGAGTCACATGACAGGCCAGCTTCTTCGACTGATCTGATACACATCTAATAATCATGGTAAGCAGTTTTCCAAAAAGAATTTTATTCTGTGCATTTGCATGTTTCCTTCGGATACTCGCCTGTGTTCAATGTCGGTCAATGGAACAACTAATATCAAGTGTCTCCCTTATGCTGATCTAAAATCAGGCTTGTAGCTATGTGAGTGGTACTATGGCCTAACGTTAACGCTTCTGAGGCAACGTCAGACAGCGGCAAGCTAGGCTAACAAGCTACCAACTGATTGCAAGCGAGTAGCTAGGTGTTTTACTTAAACGTTTATTTTATTAACGTTATTTATAAGACATGCATCGTGCCCTGATATGCTGTCATATGTGTTGGGTCAAATGAGCCATTAAGTATAACCCCTGAGATTTCAAAACAGGTGACTATGTGACAAGTAACGCTAGCTGTTAGCATACGCTTCCGCTTTGCTGTGGCATATTTCACTGAAGATAAATGTTATCTCCTGAACTCGTTTTAGCCTAAACAAGTAGGAATTGTGTCAGATGGTTAGCAGCAGTGCTATGTCCAAACTGCCAAAAGGCCAAAACACTTCATTTCATATATAACATTTAAGTTGCGTTAGTGGTAACTGAATGGCGACGTTGGGGAACTTATTTTGGGCAGCCAGGGTTCTTGAAGTAGAGGTCCTATTCATGTTTTACACAGGACATGGTCACTAGCAATTTGAGCACTTAAAGGCTTTGGATGAGGTCCACTCATCCAAACACTAAATAAATACATTAAATATAAATATTGGCATGTTCATTGTCCTTCATTGTATTAAACCCACTAATTTTGTATCAAGCATAATCTGGAGCTTATTTTATTTCTCCATGTAAAGAACCAGATAATGTGATGTTGTTGAGGTCCTCACACGGTTCTATTTTTTGTAATTCAGTCCAGTCCATTGGAGCAAAGTCAACTGCCAAGTAACTTAAGCTATGAAAATACAGCAATTTCCAATTCAAAAGTTATAGTGCAATGCTGTTTGGTGACTTTCTTGATTATTCTGCAGCATTATGTAAAGCCGAATAAATCAACTTCAAATAATCTGTGTTTGACATTCTCCTGGTATTACAGCCAACCACACAGCAGTCTCCCCAGGATGAACAGGAGAAGCTTCTAGATGAAGCTGTGCAGGCTGTTAAGGTCCAGTCGTTCCAGATGAAGCGATGCTTGGTAGGATGATTGTTGTAAATATCAAAAATGATTGTGATAATTGTTTAAACCATTGGTTCTCAGCGTGGTTTTGTGTACTCAGGGTTTTTCCTTGGGTGGTGTGGTTGGGTGGGGTTGTTGTTTTTTTAATTATCATTTTAAAAAATGACTAAATTCTGAACAGGATTAGAATTTATTTATATTTTAAATGTAACTAAACAGTATACACTCAATAATATCTCACTGGAAACAAATCTAAAATGTCAGTAACATAAATAATAATCCTGACATGAAAATACTGAATGAAGTTTAGAAAGAATGAAGAACACAGACATCAGTCAGTATCAGTCCTTCGTCCTGTCCTCTGTCCTCCCTCTGCTGCTGATGTGATTCACTGCCTGCAGGTACTGCTTGTAGAGAAAGGAGGGGCTGCCGTCTCAGCCAGGAGCTAAGTTTACAAGAATTTGCCAAATTTTAAGATACGTGGCAAACTAAGATAAACAGTTAGGTTACATACAGACAGCGTTTGTTTTAGCTCGTTTGTAACAATTATCTATTACCTTAACAAGTGCACAGTGGTTGTGTAAAACAACACCAACTTCGAACAAAGCAGGTGGAAATATCACTTCTCTACTTTTTACTCGAGTTGTTGTCAACTCAAAACGTTACCTTCACTTCACCTGGTTCACTGTCTCCTCTCTGCTCTGCTGTGTGTGTGTGTGTGTGTGTGTGTGTGTGTGTGTGTGTGTGTGTGTGTGTGTGTAAGAGCTGAGTCCCACCCTTGGTCAAACACACAGAGGAAACAGAAGCTAGCGTGACCATAAATGACAGCAAAATGTGGTAGAGAACTCTCAGGAATTTTTTTTCTTTTCATGCGGCTAAGGTGCTGTGAAAAAACACTTAAGCTGTGCGCCTAATGGTTGGGAATGGTAGGGAAAACCCTGGTATGTACCCTTTGTGATGAGCTGACCAGCCATAAAGGTACTACAACGCATGTATTAATCACTTTGTATTGCCTATGTGTGAATGGATTGTTACATAACGTAAAAACGAGACTTTCCCTGACTTTCTCGTTTGCCAATAACAGCCCTGTGGACTGATATCTATGTAAAGGACTCGGGACAAATTTTCCAGGAAAATCCAAAGGATGTTGTTGTTATGCACGCTCCCGAGTGCCTTACCTCTCTTCAGCACCAGTTCAGCTCAGCTCCCCTACAGCCGTAATAAAACCAAAAGAAGAAGAAGCTCCCCTACAGCGTGCAACACTAGCTAATGACAACAAATGACTGGTGTAGGTACCAGATATGCTTGGCCTGGCAGATCTGCATTGTGAATGTGTTCTGTAAATGCAGGATCCCGAGCAGATCTTCCAGGCCGAGCATATCTGGTACCAACACCGACACCCACCACAACACAGAGTCCAACACAAAATCCATGTAGCTTGCTTGCTAATGCGGACGAATTGCTAACTAGCTTATGCAGCAAAATACTGGCTTGAGTGGATAACGTCAGCTAATTGGTGGCACTGGAGACCAGGGCAATGCCATCTAGAGAAACTGTATCTTTAGATAATGTGTTTCGGAGGTGTTTGGGGTACAATAACTTCAGTTTTATCTGAGTTTAACATCAGAAAATTGCAGGTCATCTAGGTTTTTATGTCCTTAAGGCATGTTTGAAGTTTAGCTAATTGATTGGTTTCATCTGGCTTGATCGATAAATATTCTTTATTCTTCATTTGGATCCCCATTAGCTTCCACAAAGTGGTCGCTAGTCTTCCTGGGGTCCACACAAAAACAATAACAATAAGATAAAGAACAATTTAATTATAAAGATATGATTGGCTATCATCTGCATAACAGTTAAAGTTTATGGAATGCCTCCTAATAATATTGCCTAAAGGAAGCATATATAAGCTGAATAGGATTGGTCCAGCCACAGAAACTTGTGGATTAAGCATTAAGATCCAACAAGACAAGTACAGAGACAAGTCCTCTGTCTGATGCAATTAGAAGGTCATTTGTATCTTTTGTCAGTGCTGTCTCTGTGATATGATGCACTCTAAATCCTGACTGAAAATCAGTTGTGTGAGTAGAAAGTCACATGTTTGGCAAATGCTTTCTCAAGGATCTTAGAGAGAAATGGAGGGTTATATATAGGTCTATAGTTGGCGAGAACCCCTGGATCAAGAGTGGGCCTTTTTAAGAAGAGGTTTCATTACAGCTACTTTAAAGGACTGTGGCACATAACCTGTTAATAAAGACAGCTCTAACTGGGGGTAAAACGTCTTTAAGCAGCCTAGTTGGGACGGGGGTCTAAGAGACGGGTTGATGGCTTAGACGAAGAAATCATTGAAGTTAGTTGGTGAAGGTCGATGGGAGAAAAGCAGTCTAAATGTATCAGGTTTTACAGCTGTTTCTAAGATTCCTGTGTTTGAAGATAAGTCAGTACCGGCTGAGGGCAGGAGGTGATGAATTTTATTTCTAATAGTTAGAATTGTATCATTAAAGAAGCTCATGAAGTGGTTACTACTGAGATCTATAGGAATACATGGCTCAACAGAGCTGTGACTCTGTGTCAGCCTGGCTACAGTGCTGATCAGAAACCTGGGGTTGTTTTTATTTTACTCTATTAATGAGGCTGCTCTGGCATTACAGAGGGCCTTCCTAGAAATTTTAAGACTATCTTGCCAGACTAAACGTGATTCTTCCAGATTGGTAGAACGCCATTTCCTTTCAAGTTTTTGCGATGTTTGCTTTAATTTGCAGGTTTGGGGGTTATACCATGGAGCTAACCTCCTTTTTTTTTTTATTATCTTCTTTTTTGAGGTGCAATAGAGTCGAGTGTCATTTGCAGTGAGTCTGCAGCACTATCAACTGCACTAATAAGTACATTCTGAAAACTCCATATAGTACAGTATATAAACAAGGCTATTCTCTACTCGGGGAAACAAGCTGTGCAAGTGTGCAACAGGAAATAAACAACCTCCCTGTGTGTGGTACAGTAGCTACATCAGAAAACAACTAGTGTAGTAATAGCAGACTATGTAAATTTACATGCTGAATGCAACACGCCCACAGAGCTAGAGATTTATGAGGGTGACCGTTGGAATACTGCAATGCATTGGCTGAATTTAGGGGTTCACCTGAATGTCCAACATTGAAAATGATTATCTAGCTAACACCCTGATTCCACCGGGCACAGCCCTATGATGTAGGGTCTGTGACGCGGTTTTGTTCCGTCCTCCGTGTGGCTTCTTACCACACCAGGAGCATTTCAGAAGCGGAGCATTTTGCCTGCCCGATTTTTGACTTGCTCAGATTTTGTTCATTTGGTAATTTTTCCTTGATTTTTGTGCTTCTACCATAGGTAACTAGGCTATGTAGTTAAATGCTTTCTTTTTTTTATCTGTTATAATACCATTGGGAGTCTGCACATTGTGTTTTATTTTGAAAATGACTGGATGCTCTGTGTTGTTCCTGTGTCTTAACTTCCTGCTCTGTGCAGTTTGACGCAGCTTCCGTCAAAAATAGACTAGGCATGTATTTTAAGTGTAGCAGAGCAGAGAGCTGCTTCTGGGACGCTGTGGCACATCTGGTGGAATCACAAGCATTGTCTAGAGTGGCCACAATCAGCTTTGGCGGCCGCGTTGCAGACAGAACGCGACGCAGGCCTGCCCGGTGGAATCAAGCCGTAAGTCGTTGACATCTTTTTAAAGTTGCAATACTACAGTGTCAGAGGTGTCAGACTGCCTAATATTCTAGCCAGACACTGCTGAAAATCCAATCCTATACCCCCCTGCTCTGTCATAACTTTGGTGAAATTTATTGGCCACCTACCATAAAACGTACTTTTTCACATTCACAAAACATGACCAGAGAGAATTAATATGTACAAATGAGTGAACAGAGATAAACACAAAATATGAACAATGGATTGCATGGTTTGCTGCAATCAAATATTCAGAGAAATTGACACAAGAATGCATTAAGTGTTTAATGATAAAATATATAGAGTCTTTGTTTATATTTACCTATAAAAACCAGTCACATGAATGCCATTTAATTATTTATAATAAGCAAAAATTAACAGATATGCACATACTGAACAGTACATACACGTGAGAAGTTGAGGGAAAAACCTCAATATGTAAGTGGAGAGACATAATGAATGCAGATACTTTCATATAGTACTTGAGGGCTCACTGAATGGTCTACTAAGTTTCAAAATGATGAACATATGAGGAAGAATGCTGCGTTCCACAGACTTGCACAGACACTTCCTGTGTGTTGGGTGGGTGTAGTGGAAATTTCTGTAATAAAAGCTTACAAACAAGAGTGTCTTTGTGAGGTTTTTTAATTTCACACTTGCAAGCAGGCAGTCACACCCTTCAACAAAGTATCCGACTGTGAGCGCACTTCTCCTCTCAGGCAATTATTTATACAAGATGTGGTATGGCCACCCAGACATGAGCGAATGTAACTCATCATCTCCAATTACAAGTCTGCAGCTACATTTTGATACATAGACTACTGTCCTTGCTGATATGCACAAAGACAGCCTTGCTTAATAAGTACACTGTGGTAATATGCCAGAACATTAGGTCAACAAAGGTTAAGACTGTGTTCTTATATTTTTGCCTCTACAGTGGGTTGCTCAAATTAATTCTGTACATGAGAAACACTCTACCATTTCTTTTGTCATTCATATTAACATTTAAAAAATGTTCAATTTTCAAATTGAAGTCTCAAAGATAAAGGATTGCATTACATTAAAATCAGTGCAATTACATGTGCAAGTGTGCACATTATAAAGTATTTTTTCTAATTTCTTGAAATATTGAAATGTTTTGGTTGTGATTATTTTGTATGTCCATAGCTTGACTCTTTTGTGCGGTCTGCAGGACAAGAACAAGCTGATGGATGCTCTGAAGCATGCCTCTAACATGCTGGGTGAGCTGAGGACCTCCATGCTTTCTCCAAAGAGCTACTATGAACTCTGTATCCTTTACAGTTGTAGGTTATGCATGTTGGAAATTGCACTAAGACAGATACAAGGTCAACATCAAGCAATCTTGACTGTCCTTTCCTTTCTGTAAACTCTAAACCCCAGGGAAACTAACAACAGAAAAGACAACATGAGCAACCTAGTAGAAACAATTCCAACTCCAACATGGTCTTCAGCACACTACAACTTGGTAAGATAGCTTCTCTGACCACACCAAATATAATGGACAACCTGGTCCAGCCTTAAAGTGGCAGGCAGGCAATTCCTACCAATTTCCCCATTCACATTTCTCTGTTGTTGCATGTGAGTCCCCCAGCAGAACTGTAGAATCCCCAAGTAGTGCCTTCTCCAGGACAACACTCAGACAAATCTACAATGTTTGGTTGTGTTTGGTGCATGAGCTCACATAGCTGTCAGAGCTTACCTCTCCACCGCACATTTTTAACTTAATTCAGTGACTTTTGGTTCTCTATCCTTAAGCTATCCAGACTTATCATTGCCGGCGATTTTAATATTCATATTTATTCTTTATTTTCCGAGGACCTTTTCATTACTGATCAAAACTGTATTTTATTTGAATTATCTTTTAATTTAGATTCCTTACCCTGCCGGCGTATCAATAGTTCTCGCATCCTTGGTCACCTTTCTGCTGCAAAGTTTTCTGCCACTTTTTATTTTGACTCTGTTATACACTCACTTTCCCCTCCATCTCCTGCTCCTCTGGGCCAACAATCCTAGACAGTTTTTCTCCTATAACACACCAAGATTTGGTTAACCGTATGAAAACTTCCTCCAGCCCCCTGACATCTTACCAACATCTCTGTTTAAAAATGTCATTGGCTCTATTGGTTGTGGTGTGCTCACTATAATCAACAATTCTGTTATCTGGTCGTGTCCCTGCTTATGTCAAACAAGCTGTTATTCAACCACTTCTAAAAAAATCAAATTTTGAACCTTCTCTACCCCATAATTATAGGCCTATCTCCATGCTACCTTTTATGACCAAAGTCTTAGAAAAAGAGGTTGCTTAGCTGCTCACAACTGCGTCAGATGAGCATAATATCTTTGACAAGTTTCAGTCTGGTTTCTGCAGGTTGCACTCAACAAACAGTTCTTCTCGGAGTCTCAATCTATCTTGAAGCATGGTGATGCAGGAGAATGTTCTGTGTCGATAATGTTAGATCTCATTGCAGCTTTTGATACTGTGGACCTGTATCTTTGTTGAGAGACCCAATACACAAACACTATAACCATAGTGATTGATACATTTGTGGATGATTCATGTTGGGTTTGCACTGGTCCTTAACATTTTTTTTTCAGATATGGCTATCTCTGACGAACTTCACTACCTAGAAGTTTACCTGACTGATGAGTTTGCCAAGGGACGGAAGGTGGCAGATCTCTATGAGCTGGTCCAATATGCAGGCAACATCATCCCCAGACTGTGAGCGTCACCTTAATTCATCTTTTGTCAAACATGAAGTAACTTTAGAAAGTATTCGGACCCTTATTTTAAGTTGAAGAAGTGTTTGTCTTTCACCAATCTACACATAATACGCTTTTAAATACCGACATACGTTGCAGTTTGTAAGTGTTTTGACAGTGACTTTTTTGCCCTGTACTCAAGCACACTGGATCTGAAACAATGATTATGAGGGTTAAGTGCTGACTTGGTGATTTACCTGGATGGGGCTACAGGCACTGAGGGATTCTGCTTACACACTAGCAACATTATTATTTAGTTTGGTGCACTAATCTTTGACTATAGAAGACTGTTACAAGGGTCCGAAATTAATACCCGCCAAGCACCAAATGTGGGTCGATTTTCCATTTGGTGAGTAAATCTGGGAAAGCTATCCACTACACTGGCGGGTAAATGTTTGTACCAAAATAGTTATGTGTTGCAGCCAGAGACTCAGGCTGACGCTGGTCTGTAGTATAACTTCAGAGTATAATTTCTTTATTTACGCACACCCAAAACGAAGCAGTAATGTTGTTTACAGTCTGCCAGCATATTTTCTCTTCTGCTAAAACAATAAAGTGTTACTACACCCTAAAATTCTGCTAGAACCCTCTCTTATTTACAAAATGCAATGAGTGAGGGAATAACAACTGCAGGAGGTGTGGCCTTGTGGCTACGTAGTATGTGGGTCAGGGGACACAGGGAGACTGACAGTGATTAGATGGTGTTATGTTTCTTTTTTTTTATGTACACTTCATGACATAAATAAATCCCAACTGGTCGACTCTTTGTCAGCATTGGCCTTTCAAGGTTCAGGGCTGATTTAAAACAGTAGATGGTGATGAGCCATTTTCAACCCATGAAATGCTGAATTTTATAACTGGTAAGAAATGTCAATAGTAACACCAGCATTGATGTGTTACATCACAGTACAGACATATCATTTAGTTTACAGCTCAAGCACCTCTGTAATACTGCATAAAATACTAAATTACAAGCTTTCCCTTGTGAGATTTAATATAAATGTCTTTTGTGTCAACCACGGCTCATAAAGATGTCTGAGTCTTGACAAACAGAACAGAATAGATGTGGGTCTTGCAGCTCCCACCTTCATTTTGCTTTGTATCTTAAATGGTAACTCCGGGCTCTATTTTTACAAATTTTGTAGTATAAATGACTAATAGTTACCAAAGGTTTTGGAATTGGTCCAGTAGATCACCTCAGCTGGCATCTGCAAACGGGCTCCAATGATATGGAGTTAATTTTGTGTCTTTTTTATGCAATCAAAAAATAGGTTTGAAAGCAAAATTATTGACACTGCAATCAAAAAATGGTTTAGTTTTGTTTGCGTATCCAAAAATTTTGCTTGCGAATCTAATAGTTTTGCTTCCGGTTCAGCTGAATTCCATGGGTAGGACCTATGCTGAAAGACGCAAGACACGTTTCTATTGGCCAGTCTCGATCGGAGTGACAGCTTGGCAACATCCGCAGTCAGTTAACGAGAGAGGGTGTTTTGAACTCATGGAGAAGACCAGAGAAACTCAATACGCATTTATGTTGTATGTTGTTTTATGCACAGGCTTACCAGGGCTCAAGACCCACGGCCCAATGACGTGAAGGGGCCCATGAGGATCGGGGGGGGAAAAAAAGCTTGACTTTGTGTGGTACTCAGTCCTGACTGGTGTGTGTGTGTGTGTGTGTGTGTGTGTGTGTGTGTGTGTGTGTGTAAGCGCATATGCGCGCATTATGTGTGAGAGAGATTGATATTGGCCTACAGTGAGCCGGCCTGTACCTTTTGGTGACAAAATTTCTGTATCCAGTGTGCAGAATACGGGGGTCTCGGACCCCCTAATTAACAACTAGGACCCCCAATGACGACAAAATCAAATTTTGAGTGGGTCTCAAAATTAAGCTAATTATTATTTATTGTAAAATGTATTTTCATGTTTAAATATTGAAAGGTAAGGAGCAACACAGAAAATGTGACTGATGACAGTGATGTAGCCAGCAGCTGCTGACGTGGTTACCGGTGCCGGTTCAATAATACATTCGGACTCTGCGATTCCGCTGCTATTCATGATGTCGCTGTATAAACTGTGAAGCTTTCAGAACAGCTCACAGAGTCAGAAAAGCTCACAAGGTCAGTTAACAGTTAAATCCCGGTGAGTTCATGAAGGTATCCACGCTATGCCAGCTGTGCGTAATATACATTTTTTTTTTTTTACTGGCCATGCCATGAGACCCCCCCCCCCCGATTGTCATAGAGTATTTCGCACACTGACTGTATCATATGTACTGTATATGGTCTTATAATGATTGATAAAATTAAACAGCGGTCACGAATGATTTTGATGTATGATTATTGTATGCATATTAAGCATGGCTGATGTTTGTGCAGGTTGGACAGGGCAATAGTTTGTTTTTTTTATTTATATAGCGCCATATCATAACAAAGTTATCTCAGGGCACTTTTTCGAGTAGAGCAAGTCTAGACCGACTCTTTATATTTACAGAGACCCAACATTTCCCACCATGAGCAAGCACTATGCGACGGTGGCAAGGAAAAACTCCCTTTTAACAGGTAGAAACCTCAAGCAGAACCAGGCTCTAGGTGGGCGGTCATCTGCCTCGACCGGTAGGGTTGAAGGGGGACGGGGGGAGCGGGAGAGAGAGAGAGCAGGAGGAAAGAGAACATACAGCAGCAAAACACAGTTTCACACAGAGATGCAGTAATGGTATGGATGTTAACACCAACAGAAACAACACTAAGAGCAACATTATAGCAGCAACACTAATAATAATAGCAACAGAAACTGCAGCAGCGGGTGCAGAGCAGGAGCACGGGGGCAGCAGGCGGTCGCAACCACAGATCCAGACCCCACAGCTCCGGAGGCAGAAACACCTGCAGAAGGCAACAGAAGGAGAGAGAAAGGGGAGAGAAAGCACACAACTACGGGAAGAAGTTGAATTAGTAACAAGCATTGATGGGATATGAGGGCATACAGATGGAGAGGGAGAGGAAGAGGAGGAGAGAGGAGCTCAGTGCATCATAGGAAGTCTCCCGGCAGTCTAGTGTACTTTAATGCGGCCTTGCGCATAACTTCCGTCTTAGCGATAGCAACAATGTTATGTTTGAGCTGGTGCATGTAGATTGCTTTTGTTTAACGATCTGTGCTGTTATAATGGATTAAACAAATTATTTTGTCAGCCTGTAGCTGCTTGCTTAGCTCAGTTAGTTTGTCACTCGCACGTTAGCCATGTATTGAAGCCATTGTCACCACCAGTAACATCAATAATACCGTGCCACTACACTTTAAACTGGCTACAAGCTGATACAATAATACAACACATCACAAATATGAGAAACTCAGGTTACATCGTTGAACACAAATAGTCCTGTTAACTAGTAGCTACAAGCACGGCACCATGTGCGAGTGACTAGCTAATTGAGCTAAGCAAGCAGCTACAGGCTGACAAAATAATATGTATTTGTTTAACCCATTACAACAGCACAGATTGTTAAACAAAAGCAATCTACATGCACCGGCTCAAACATTATTGTTTTCACTAAGACGGAAGTTATGTGTAAAGAAACATACATGTCTTGAGTTTCTCCGGTCTTCTTCTCCATGGAGTTCAAAACACCCTCTCTCTGTTAACTGACTGTGGATGTTGCCAAGCTGTCACTCCGATCGAGACTGGCCAATAGAAATGTGTCTTGCGTCTTTCAGCGTAGGTCCTGCCCACGGAATTCAGCTGAACCGGAAGCAAAACTTTTGGATTTGGATTTTAGATTCACAAGCAAAACTTTTGGATTTTCAAGCAAAACTTAACCATTTTTTGATTGCGGTGTCAATAATTTTGCTCTCAAACCTATTTTTTGATTGCATAAAAAAAGACACAAAATTAACTCCATACAATGGCTGCAATGTAATCCTTTGGGGCAATTGCACCCGTGAAAAGTCCGTCCACTGAAAGTGCTTGTTTTTGCCACTGACAGGCTCAGATTGTTATTCGAAGTGTCTGACGACATTATGGAAAGGAGTTAAAGAGTAAGATCGTTTTTGTTTGAAACAGAAGTCTTGCACAAGGAAAAGTTCCATGGAACCAAATCTAAATAAAATAGATAATATTCCTGACATTAAAACACTGACTGAAGTTTTAAAATATGTAAAACATAGAAATGAGTCACTATCACACTTTCATCCTGTCCTCTGTACCGTGGCCCTGAAGGCCAAAACACAACGACATTTGACAAAACACAATGACAACATTTCATATTACGGAAAGGGAGGGACAACACTTCTTGTTTGTGATTGGACCTTACCCAAGTCAATTCAGAGTTTATTCAATGGATGTGTTAAGAGGGGTGGTGCTAGATTGGATCAACCAGAGGGATACTCTAAACTCTACGCTGCTGTAATTGGTTGTTTCACTCTGGGCATGTTTAAGACCAGTTCAGACCAAAGATTAACGACAAGAAAAAAATCGTTTTAGAACGTTGCAGGGAAAAGTTGCAGTGGTGTGATCCAATCTATCACGTCATTGAATAAACTCTGAATTGACTTGTGTTCAGTCCAATCACAAACAAGAAGTGTTGTCCCTCCCTTTTTGTAATCTGAAATGTCGTGTTTTGTGAAATGTCGCCATGTTTTGTGAAATGTTGTTTTGTGAAATATGAATGTGTTTTGTGAAATGTCATTGTGTTTTGACCTTCAGGGCCACCGTACCTGTCATCCTCCCTCTGCTGCTAAAGTGAACAGATTCACTGCCTGGCAGATACAGCTGGTAGAGGGAGGAAGGGCTGGTTTGGGAGTGAAGGCTGCCGTCCCAGCCATCAGCCAAAGTCTACTAGAATTAGCCAAATTTTGAGATGCATGGCTGTGTGGTAAACAAAATATGGCATGTACGAACAGCATTGTTATGGCTGGTAGGACTGGTAAACATATCCTTCACAGGACAAATTGTGTCTGAATCCAAATGAAAAAAGGACTGCACTGTTTGTACTAGAACTCAAAAGCTGTGAAAAAAAGAAACGTTCCTATTGCATCTCCACTACCTGCTGCTGTTTGATTATCAGCTGATAGTCAATGTCATACCTGCCCCACATATGGCGCCTACACTCAATTTTGTTTGGGGATTATACTTTAAAGTATTGGAAAATATGAACTTCTTATCAGATCAAGCGTATTTGCTTTGCCCCCTCTCCTCAGCTATCTGCTCATCACAGTCGGCGTGGTGTACGTTCGCTCCTTCCCCCAGTCTCGTAAGGACATTCTGAAGGACCTGGTTGAGATGTGTCGTGGTGTCCAGCACCCACTCAGGGGCCTCTTCCTCCGAAACTACCTTTTGCAGTGCACCCGCAACATACTGCCAGATGATGGAGAGCAGTCAGAGTAAGCAAGTCAAGCTTTTTCTCTTTGTGTCTCTCATCCACTGCTCTTTCCCATAGCATGTTAACTGGTAAATGGCTGGCTTTTATGGCTTTACAATTTGCCTCATTCGCTGATGGCAGCGAGCAACCATGCAAGGTGCTGGCTTGACCATCAGGAGCAATTTGGGGTTCTGTGTCTTGCCCAAGAACACTTCGACATGTAGGGATCGAACCTCCAGCAGTGGACGATCCGCTCTACCTCCTGAGCAACATCTTGGAAGAGATTGGAATGGAATTCTAATTTATTAAAATGAGATGCCACCATCAGAATTCACTTGGCAATTACATCCCTCATCCATCCATCTCCCTGTCACTTTAGGTTTGAATACGGACCAGTTCTATAAACTACCAACTCAACGACACTAGCACATCCCTCCTCTAAGACATTGATTTCAGAAAGGTGTTGGTGGTGTTGAAGTGGTTAGGACTGTTGCCTCACTGCATGGATGAGGTTTCAAACCTGGGGCCTTAAACCAGGGCACATCTGGAAATGGGCTTATGTTGTTTTCACAGTCTGCATTACAAATACATCAGGAGTCTGAGAAGTAATGTAGTGGAAAGTTTGAATATTCACCAAAATTTCAAATTTAGAGATGCAATTCTGAAAACAATCTCACGTGATTCTGATAAACACAGAAATGGTGTCAAATACTTCCATAAAGTTTGATCACGTTTGACAAGTTAGGACATGTTATTTGTAGTAGAAATTATGCTAAGAAATTTGTCACTGCGGCCTGTGACGCATTTCAAAACTGTTTACACCATTTTATTAGAAACAATCTAAGAATACATTAATTATTAATACAGCCGGGGGGGTGGGGGTGAGAGTTATGTCACAGTATGCCAGTGAAATGCCGGCCAGTTCAGACCAAATATTGATGACATACAGGGAAAAGTTGCAGCGGTGTAAACTGGCTCAGCTTGACTCAAGTCGGAGACTTGGCTTGTTAAGTCGTCAGGGCCTAGTTTTAGAACGTAAGGCATGTCACCTGTTTCAACAGCCAATCAGCTCGTAGCAAAGTCAGCTGGTCAACCATGGGCTCTGTTTTTACTAATTTTAGGATATAAATGACTAATAGTTACTAAAGGTTTTGGAATTGATCCAGTAGATCGCCTCAGCCGCAGCCAATGCCTGCAGTGTAATCCTCTGGGGCAATTGCGTGATACAGTGATGCAATTAGGGTTGGACGATCATTTCTATTTTCATATCGTCCAATCATCGTTACTCACACACCTTTTTATGAGCCGTGGTTGACACAGCGGTGTAAACTGGCTCAGCTTGAATCAAGCCAGCTGACAGCGTCACCTGAGACTCAGCTTGTCATCAGTGGTTGGTTTTAGAATGTAAGGCACGTCACCTGCTTTAACAGCCAATCAGCTTGTAGTGAAGAAAGCTGGTCAAGTCAGTTACAAACTGTCAGCTGGTCAAAATGGCAGAGTTTTGGACGGAAGAAAGAGAGGATCACTTCATCAATTTGTTTGAGAGGAAGTACATAGTTGTTGCTATGGAAACAATTCACCATGTTGTCTAGTCGCATTGGTGTAAACTGGCAGGTTTCAGAATGTTACAGACTGTCGTATTGCACACGTGTCTAACTAGTTTGTAATTAGGGCCTGAGCACGGATGCTCGAAAACTCATGAAAATTGGCACACACGTCAGAACTGGCGAAAATCGCAAGGTTCTGCAGTGATTGGGCTCAGGCGTGGCCAGGGCACGCCATAGCGCCCCCAAACGCTAGCCACGGTTGGGATAAAGTTGCTTTGATCTTCATGAGATTTGGTGGGGTTATTGCTCTCATCATGAAGAACATATTTCAGTTTTTTAAAAGAGATTTTGCCCAACAGGAAGTCAACCATGTTGCATTTCCTGCATAAATTTCAACTTTCTAAACACGTTTGAGGCCTTTAGGATGCTCAAAAACTCATGAAACTTTGCACCCATAGTTGAACTGGTAAATATTTCGATTTGATTTCACAATTGTGCTTGGGTGTGGCACATCGGCTCTATAGCGCCCCCTAATTACTTTTAGCATTCAAATGCATTTTTGACACCCTTGGTATACTCAAAAGCTCATGAAATTTGGCACACACACCCTTCCCCATGAACATTGCGAGAATATACAGAGATTGGTTTCATGCGTGTTAAGCGGGCTCCGTAGCGCCCCCTAATGCGTGGCAGGCCTTAGTCATGATAAACTTGTTCTGATATTCACCAAATTTGATATGCACATTGCTCTTATCATTTCGGACATATTTCCCATTGGCTTTCATTAACTCTGCCCACCTGGGAGTCGGCCTTTTTGAATTTTGTGTGTTTTTCCTGTATTTTTCGCAAACGTTTTGTAAGTCCTCCTAGAGGGCTTATCGGATTCATTTCAAATTTGGTAGGGATAATCCTCAGACGAGTGTGAAGCTAAATTGCGAAGGAATTGTCAATATCTCGAACGTTGACGTCATAGGCCATGAGACAAAATGCCATTTTAGACAATTTACATGTATGGAACTCCTCCTAGAGGATTCAACAGATTCACTTCAAGTTTGGTTGGCTTAACCTTAAGATATGTGTGATGCTAAATTGCGAAGCTTTTGAGTTTCTGTGGAACGCAGTTGCCGTGGCGGGGCGGACAATTTGCATGTTTCGCAATTAAACAGAAAGCCCTTTATGGAGGGCTTGGGATGCTTGAAAACTCACGAAACTTTGCACATGTGTCAGAAGTAGTGAGAATTTACATCTGATATGGGTTTTGGACATGGGTGTGGCAAAAATGGCTCAATAGCACTCTCTACAAAATTTCAAAATCAAAGCCCCCACCTTTAAATTTGGCGTGGATGTATGAAATTTGGGAGGCAGATGTATCACCCCAAGACTTAAAAAAATGCCTCTTGGAGCCATACCCTAAACCCAACAGGAAGTCAGCCATTTTGAATTTTCTGTGCAATTGTAGGCAATTTTTTGTCAATTGCAGTCTCTGTACTGTCTCAAACTCCTAGAGCAGTGGATCTCAACCTTTTTTGAACCAGCGCCCCCCTATCCATTATCCAGGTCCCTTACCGCCCCCCATCAAATAAAATGTAGACTACTTGTCTTCTCTGAATATTCATATTTATTATTATTATTATTATTAATAATAATAATAATAATAATAATAATAATAATAATTTAATAAATTTAATTAATAATACAGTTTATTATATTTATTTCATATATTTATTGTGTATGTATTACTATTATTATTATTATTATTATTGTTATTATTATTCTGTGTTATATCATTAAAAAAGTCACTGAATGCCAAATAACAGATTTGATTTTGGACAGTTGGAATATTGTTAGTATTAGTTTCAAAGGGAGCAAAAAAGCCATGTGAATAGAAAGTATATTCATGAGTGTAAAACAAATGCAATGGTTAGAAATTTGACTTTAATTAGGTGTCATTATATATCACAAACAGCAGCCAATCAGATCACGGTTCACTGTGGTCAACGGTTAGAAACTTGACATGCAAATATTAAAAAGCTATCAGCAGCCAATCAGAAACTGTTAGAAGTGTGAAATGCAAACATTAATTAGGTAACAGCAGCCAATGAGAAATGGCTATTAAGCATATTAATTGTTCCAATGGAAAACCAAGGAAAGATTTATTGTAACTTTACAAGGAAACAAGCTAAATTGCTTTGATAGTTAATGTGAGCCCTGCACTTGGTGGTTCTTTGCCAGTTTCTTCACCGCTGGTTGCAGAGAAGTTAGTTTCAGCCGTAGTGCGCCTGAGGCCATCAAGTCCAACCGATTGCGGTTCTTTGACTGCATGTGGAGGACCTGGCTGAATCCCTGCTCAACTAGATATGTTGTTGGGAAAGCAAGAAGAAGTAGCCTGGTCTTCTCCCAGAGAGCCGGGTAACGCTGGGAATATTTGACCCACATGCTGCTCCAGCCAGAGATGCAGAAAGTAGCTTGGGCCTCGTCGTTGCACTGGATGTCGACAAGATGCTCCTGGATAGCGGGGCTGCATTCAGTCACATCCGCCTGAAACGGCTGCAGCACCCAGACGGGAACATCGAGCTTCAGGAGGTCCCTGAAGCGGATCTCCATGTCAGCCTTAACAATCCTCAGGTGGTCGGTGTAAATGAGGAGGCGGTCATCGGTAAGAGCCTCAGACACCTGCAATATTGAGTGTAACCAGCAAATTGTTCTCGGTGCAGATTTTTAGACTACCTGATTTTGAACTGGTTATTTTATTGCTAATTAGTCTACTAATTAATGTTTCTTTATATTTATAATGCATATATAGCCTAAGCCTTTTTTTTTTTTCAGACAAGTCAATATAATAAACATTACAACATAATGTAAATATATTAATCAAATATATGAATTATAATAATAGCAGGACAATTATATCTATTTAGCGTTGTTTTTGAAAAATAGTTAATCACCTTCGTCAACTGCGGGAAATGAGCAAACTCCCTCCTGCCTATGCTCTGCCTGTACAGATCCAGCCTGGAGGTGATACTGTGGATGACTGCCTTGCACTGGACCAGAGTAACACCATTTCCTTGGAGCTTTAGAGTGACTTTGTTCATCTTTTCAAAAAAGAGGTACATGATGTCGCAGCAGCTGGATGACAACTTTTCCCCGAGAGCTGCATCACCCTCCTCCAGGAACTCCACGATGCTGTCAAACAGCTCACAAAAACGAGCAAGACAGTTTCCTTTTGAGAGCCAGCGGACATCAGTATGGAGAAGAAGACGTTCAAAGGTCTCATCGTTTTCATGACACAGCTGTCGGAACAGTCTCTCGTTCAGGGCATGGGCTTTTATTTTGTTTATTGCCTTGACTGCAACATTGATAGACTCGTGGAGAGAGGGGGACTTTTAGCTTTGGCCACAAGGTTGTGGCGGTGCAAGACACAGTGGACTGTGAGGATATGCGGGACCTGCTCCTTCAGCAGAGCGGTGAAGCCACAGTACCTGCCAACCATGGAGGGGGCACCATCAGTGGCGCATGCGAGGATGTTGGTGATTGGGATTGACTTCTCCTGTAGATATGCATAAAGCGCATTAAAAATGGTCTGGCCCTTGGTGTCTGTTTCCAGATATTTGGAAAACAAAAATTCCTCAGCCATCTCCTGACTGTTGGAGGCCCGATAGCGGACATAGGCCATCAGCAGAGCATTGATGTCAGAGGTGGTTGTCTCATACAGCTGAAGGCTCAAGGGAGAGTCACGCAGGATGGCACACAGCTGCTCCTCTGTATCGGCGCCCATTTCGTTTATCCTGCGTTCCACGGTGTCATTGCTGAGTGGGATGGACTTCAGCACCTGCGTGGGATCACGCTCCATCACAGTAGAGATAACCTCTTTTATGGCAGGGAGCACTAACTTCTCTCCGATTGTGAACGGCTGTCCACATTTGGCTATCAGCAGGGAGATGTTATATGACACTACTAGCCCACTGCTAGCCCCCCCCCATGTGACATACGTAAAAATATTGTTTTACCTATGTCACATAGCCTATGTCATATTATGCAGCATGTAACTTTTGGCAGAATTAATTTAGCAGACTTTTCAATGGAGTTTGGTCTGACATTGTTTTGTGCTATTCTGGTTTTTATATTGTTTTAGAAAATTGTATGTTTATTTTGTTATGTTATTAAGTTTGTGTTAATATGCTTTGGCAACGTTGTCTTGTATACAGTAATGCCAATAAAGCCACATGAATTGAATAGTGTTATAGTGTGTGTCTGGATGATAGCCGCTAAGTTGCGTTTTTCTTCTGGCAGAAAAGCGCTAATGGGGCGCTGGACCTGTCTCGACATAGCGTCTTTTTCTTGAGTTTTTTTCTGGCAGGGTGCTGGAGAGTGCTGGGATGAAGCGCTTGTGGCGAGAGAAAAAATGCTGCACATGGGTTTTGTTTCTATGACAGCAACATCTGAACGCAATGTTAAGAGGGTGACTATACAGCTAACAACAAGCTTATGATGCATAGGGGGATAAAAGCGCAACACTCTCAATGGGCTTTTTTTTTACATAGCTTATAAAGCTCAGGACAGACAGACACGGCCAGAACAAGTTTCTCGTCCATTTTCTTGGTTACCAGGGTGACGAGCCCAATCTAATATATGATTGACTGCCTGAAAAGAAGCGACAGTAATGCCACCAGCGTGTTCAGAGAGGCTCTGAATACAGACGCTGGGTGAAGCGCTTTCTCTCTAGGCAGCCGCATAAGCTCGCTTCTCGTTGGGAACAATTGGAAAAAAAAAAAAACTCTGGCGCTCAGAAAAAAAACGTTGTGTGGACAGGCACATACAGGCCCTTATGGCAGGTTTTAGAGTGTTGCAGACCATATTCTTTTAGTTGCAAGTTTCAACTGGTCTCGCCTTATACAAACGCTCCCCAAGAACACCTCACCGCCCCCTTTCCAAAATATTGCTTCCAACGCCCCCCGACATTCTCTGAACGCCCTCTGGGGGGCGGTACTGCCCCCGTTGAGAACCACTATCCTAGAGAATAAATCAGGTCGTCTTCAAATTTGGGCAGTGCAATCTAAAGACCTTTACGATGAAAAGTTGTTAAAAGTTTGATATTTTGTTGAGTGGCGTGCCTGTGACGTGGCATCAAATTTCCATGTTCCGCCATGAAACAGGAAGTTGTTGCAACTCAAATGTACATTGTCCAGTCTGCCCTAAACTTAACATGTTTGATAATAGTCCTGGCCTGAAGACATCTACGTGCCAATATTGAGTTCTAGTCATAGCGCCACCTACTGGCACCAGGAAGTAAGCTTTGTGTGACAAATATCATCCGACTTCCATGAAATTTATGTTGTGTGGTCCACACTTGACATACAGCAACATAATGCGTGTTTAGAGTGTGTTCTCTAGAGCCACATAGGGGAAACAGGAATTGATAGAAAATGTGCAAAACGTCATGTCCACAGACGGTTGCGAAAATCCACAGCCGCCTCCATCGGTGTCCTGCCAACACCCCGACATGCGGGAAGGTGCGAGGGCCCGTTCATCGCTGCTTGGAGCTTTAATTAAGGATTTAAAATTCACTTGTGCTGATTAATGGGGCTCAGTGGGCAGACATGCCACACAGTAGTGTGCAGATTCTTGAGATTATTTTTATAACCCTTTCATAAATCTTATCTTGGTTCTGATTGCAAGTTAGTTAAAATCACCGTAATATTGGCGTAGGAAAAACCAATCAACCATCATCCCTTCAGTCGCCTATGTACGATCCGATCGCCAATCAGCAAGAGCCTAATGGACTTGATAATTGACCATAGGTTACAGTGAAGCAAAGTTTTGTCACATTTTGCAAGATGTGTTGCAAAAAGATTGAATGATTGATTTGATTTTGACAATGTTTTTTAATTTTGAGAGCAGTATTGCTAAAATTTTGTTTTTTTCATCTATCAGATTTCAGGCGTTGACTTTGAGATTATGTCAACTTTAATTTCAGAAAAATGATTGCAGTCAACTATGAGAAATAAACCTTTTGAACTTTTGGTGATTGCTAGAGGCAGAATGTCCCACTTTGCAGCGAACCTTAGAGCTAGCATTCAAACTTGTGCACCAAATGTGGTTACAATAGCTTAAAGGTTTTCAAAGAGTGAGGTGAGGTGAGGAGAGTTGAAGGGAGAGAGACATGAGGCATGCTGTGTGTGGTGAGAGGGACAGGTGCATGCCGGTCTTCTGAAGACAACGGGAAGTTAGTTATTGTAGTTTGGCTGTTGATTTGGCCCACATATCAACAGGGTAGCAGTTGGGGCTGCAGCAGTGACTGTGACACACAGCTCTTGGAGGTAATTGGGGTACTTTGGATTCATAACTGAAATCTGAACCCAAATTCAATGTGATTTACACTTTCCAAGGATAGCTTATCTCTGATGTCCATTGCGAATAAACGTCCACAAGTCTGCTTAGAAATCGTTAGAAAAAAAACACTACTTATGACTGAAAATGACTTTCCTGAAAATCATCACGTGTTTAAGTTTTCTTCAGTATCAAAGTAATCCAGTGATAGTTGTCTGAGATCCATGGCTACATTGCAAACAGGAACTGCTAATAGCTAATTCGACATACTTTTAATAGTGCCAATTGGCCCAATTTGCTAAAAAATATTACTCAGTTAGCCCACAGCTAACTCTGAATCCTTGGCAACATTATACTTCAAAGCATTATGGGAACTGTAGTTCCAAAACTGAGAGCATGATTATCCCCCAAATAGAAGTAAGACAAAGCATAATAGTAAGACTTAGAAATCCATTTATATTGTCTTTCTTCATGTTGTACTGTTGTTGATGTTGCACAGCAATATGTTTTTGACATTACTAAGGCTTAGAATGTCCCATCAACACAGTTTTTATATTCCTGAAACACAGACCCTCTTCTCGCCTCCTCTCCAGTGTCAGACTTTTAAAAAAAATCTGGCCCTTAAACCAATTTTGATTTATGAGGTCTTATCGACACAATTTTACTGCAACTGCAAAACTGAACAGAAACTGGTAATCTAGCCAGGTAGTTAGCTAGATAAAGTAAGTGTAACCGTAGCGACGGTGGACAGCAAGAGCCAGTCAAAGAATTGCAATGCAATTATTGACGGTCATATGTTGCATGCCGCTGTGATGGAAATCAGGAAGCTGGTTAACTCATGAGTGAAGAAGTTTCAAGAGACCTGGAGGTCTTGCGCCAAAGCATTTATTAAAGCTTGATCAAGGAGAATAGAGACTAGCAGTACAAGTGAACACTGTGTATTGTCAACCAATTCTGATCAAATCAGGAACAGTGACGCTGTGAAGTGTCTAAGGATCTATGGCAGAGGTCACAGGACACATGCACCTACACACAATAGGCTCTCACTTCCAATTGACGAGAAATGAAACAAAAAGACCTAAAGCGACTAACTACACCATCCAGACTGAACAAAAGGAAAAACCTCTAAATGGCAAAAGAGGTACAACCCATATTGTCCCATCTAAGTCGTATGACTGAGCTTACATTGAATCAACTTAAAGCAAATATAAAAGGGTGATATAGTCATTATACTTGATTATAACAATAGTAAAAACAATCTGTAAGCATTTCTGATTAATAACTCAAGGTAAAAGAGAAATACAACCAAATGGGATGAAAACACTGGCAAAAGCAATAAAATGTAATGAAACTCATAAGTGTAAATGAGTATAGTGAGACCTCTTATGCCCCAGTAATGGACATTACATTCCCACATCCATCATAAATGGTTTAGTTACAGTGATTAATACGCTCTTATTATAGCACAATACATAACTTGATTACAGTATCTCAGAACACATTAAAGCATCTCGTATTCCTTTAGTCTCTAAACTGTCGATTAATGTAGCTCTTACAACTTAGCATTAGTCAAACATACATAGTTGTTAATATTCACTTTAAACATGAGGTCAATACCTATGAATTTCTGGTCACTTGAATGCATACAATGGATTATGGATATTTCACATCAAAATCTATCAGAATAAATAAATTAAATTGCAACTGGTAAATGCAAATACAAATGTAACCGAATCAAGCAAAGAAATAAATGAATACATTCTAACTAATACATGCAAATTAATTAACCACAAACAGTCAATAATAAATGAACATGCATATATGAAACATCACTCATCATTAAGATCACTAATTAGGATTTTACTAAGGAGTTCTTTTTTATGAGCTCCAGGGCCCATATTCATAAAGTTTCCTAGTACAAAGAGTTTCTCCTAGTGATGAAATTCTAAGAAGATTCTTAGAATAATGACGTTTTCTAAGAATTTCACCTTACAGTTAAGACTAGATCCTGGTAAAGATAAGTTATTCATAAAGCATCTTAGCCCTTAAGAGAGCTCCTAAGGTGAAAACTGTTAGGAGTAGGGAGGAGGACTTTTAAGGGGCTTAAGAGTTTCTTAAGCAGAGGAGAAAATGGAGGAAAGTCAAAGAAAGTCACAGAAATTGATGAAAGCTGAGTAATATTATAATAGTAATACTAATAGTAAGAGCAATAACAGTAATAGCAGTAGCGGGTGTAGAGCAGGAGCATGGGGGCAGCGGGTGCAACCATAGATCCAAACTCTACAGCTCCGGAGGCAGAAACACCTGCAGAAAGCAACAGAAGGAGAGAAAAAGGGGAGAGAAAGCACACAACTACGGGAAGAAG
>VMKM01003006.1:0-49691 GCA_008360985.2 Macquaria ambigua
TCTGCCTCGACCGGTGGGGTTGAAGGGGGAGGGGGGGAGAGAGAGAGCAGGAGGAAAGAGAACATACAGCAGCACAATACAGTTTCACACACAGATGTAACGCAATGGCCGCGGCAATGGCATGGCTGTCAACACCAACAGAAACAATACTAAGAGCAACATTACAGCAGCAATACTAATAATAATAGCAACAGCAACTGCAGCAGCGGGTGCAGAGGAGGAGCACGGGGGCAGCAGGTGGCCGCAACCATAGATCCAGACTCTACAGCTCCGAGGCAGAAACACCTGCAGAAAGCAACAGAAGGAGAGAAAGTAAAGTATAGTAAAAATAAAATTGCATAACCTGTATGAGGATTAATTTGTCAGGATGTCCAGGTGGCCTAGTGGTTAGTCCTCAACACTCAATTTGGTCATACTCTGCGAACAAATTTAAATTTCATTAAAAAAGGCTTAAATAGACAACAATATTTAAAACCGTTAATTTACTAATGCATTGGCCAAATGTAATAGATATGAAATTGATGCCATTTCGGTAGTATATGAGAATGTAACGCAAATTTTGGTTTTCATTTTTTTATTGACTTGGCTTATAATGATCGGCTACTCCCACCAATTTCTAGTGCCATGAAATTGCTCATATGTAGCCAATGTTAATTGCCCATTAACAGGCATGCAGGGTACATAAAAGATTCCGATTTACCTCCAAGCAGGTGTCATGCCATGCTTCCCTCTTAAAAGAACTTCGTCGCTTTCTTCATGATACACTTCTAGACAAATGTATTTCCTTATATAGAGAAATGTTGGCATGGCAGTATGCTGAATGCAAATAGCGGGCACGCGGCTGTCAATTTAGAATGATTCTGATTCACTAACATATGCACGGTGCAAGCCACAATTGGCCAGTGCGCATGTGTCATAAATCCGATGGTAATTTTGCGTAGTAAAAACAGTTCTCTACACACGTTAGTGAATGAGGCCCATTGACTTT
This sequence comes from Macquaria ambigua, assembly GCA_008360985.2. NCBI lineage: Eukaryota > Metazoa > Chordata > Actinopteri > Centrarchiformes > Percichthyidae > Macquaria > Macquaria ambigua. The sequence goes on from VMKM01003006.1 coordinate 989, forward strand.
TTGAGAAGTGCGACATGCTTCCAAATTTGTGCAGCTTTACAAAGGTTTTAAGCTCTCAACCACATACTAAATTGTACTAATTTGTATAAAAATATGTCATGTATGCACATCAGATTCCTGGAAAGCTTGCACAGTACCTACTGAAAGGCACAAGATCAGTATTGTGTTTTTAACAGTGCAGTGAGTGAAGCAGTGAATACGGCACCTTAATAGCCAATGGGATGAATGATCACCTGAGTGTCTTGTTCTTATTTGTCAAGGATGCCACACTGGATAATTCAACAGAAGTTTAAAAGTGACACAGCAGCTGCTGTTTTTACAAACTGCATCAGTATTGTCCTCAACACTCAGTTCCCTACTGCAGCTAGATGTCCATTAGCTCAGTCTCTGTGTCTTTAGTAAGTGTGTGTGAATAGGAGGTGACCTTTAAAAATCAATGGCTATGGTCTTCAATACATTTAATACAAGAAAGGACAGGTTACATTAGAAAACAAAATCACAAACCGGGACCAAGACCCTCTTGATGTATAAGACTTAAAGTTTCTATATCATCTGCATTCTCAATTAAAAGGTTATATAGTATTTGTTTGCATTTTCTTATAGTAATGACCAAAAATGAGAAGGAATCTCACACTCTCACAAAGTATACACACTGTTCTTTTACAGCATTTTATCTCATTTCATCTTTTCAGATGACATTTTCTGATTTTCCTTTCTGAACATTTATGTTGTTATCAGTTAACACAGTCTATGGTTTGTTTCATTAGGTTGTTTATCTTCTTCCACGTTCTAAGGTTAGTATTGTTTGTACGTCTTTTAGGATTTAATAACGCTGGCCATGTGGAGACTAGTGATTTGCTGGAGCACATCTGATTTCAAACAAAAGGGTAATCTCACCCTCTTATATCAGGCTAACCTAAATGAATAGCCTCCATGATCAATATCCAACACCACAAAATGCTGTAACTGATGTCCCTGCCAAATTATTTTGCATGTGAAATAATTTGATGATACAGCGGAGCAATTTTACACAATTTGTACTCCATCTGCGCCTGTGTCTCGCATCTTCGTGGCTTTTTGCCTTGTAGTTCATACGGCAGTGTGGCAGCAGGTCCCTGTGTTACTCTGCTAATCAGCCTGTAATCCCTGTGCTGCTGATGTGAGAAGTGATGCTCCATGCGACTCTATCATTTTCTCATCAGTGCTCTCTTTGTCTCTGCCTCTATCTCTCTCTCCCTCTACATCTCTGTCTGAGGGACTGTTGCTTCTCTGTGATTGGACCATTGTTCTGACTCGCTCACAGAACCAGCCTGTTGGGCATGTTTACATGGATTCATGCTTCTAGGCTGCTGGCTAATGCAACACCTTTGTTCTTTTAATTGCTTGCTGTTCCAGCCATAGGCTGAAAGGAATGAATAATTTCACAGCTACAGAATACTAAAATTGCCACCCGGTGAAGAACTTCCTCACTCTGAATATGAATGTGCCCAGGCAGCTCAGTACATGGACAGCAGCTCCATATACATAAACTGTTGTTGTGTGAACATCTCGTGGCTCCGGTTTTAGCATTGTTCATGTTCTATTGAAAGATGTTATCAGGTTGCATTATGGAAAGTGTAGGATCCAATGTTTTTGGAGTGCAACCCATACTAGGGACTAAAAGGAAGGATCTCTCTGCCTCTGCTGCACCAGTTTTTACCTGTTTTTTAATCCCCCACATGTATGGAAGTGCAATATTGAATCACTGAAGTACTCTTTAACCCCAACCCAGGGACGCTGTGAATGAATGGGCTGAAGCAGCATTGAATCAGATTTGTGTCAATATCCCTGACTATCAATGAAGAAATCAATAAATAAATTACTGAGCTGCCTCCTTTTTATTTATTTCATCTTGTCTGAATTTGTTTTTCCTTATTTTTGAATTTATTTTATTTTAACTTCTTTGTTGTTGCTGTTGACTGTGGTTTGTAATAAGATTAACACAGAACACTGTTAACATTACTGCCAATTGTGTATGTTATTAATGTTAATGCTAAAACCAATAAAGAGATTTGAGTCAATATAATTGGCCCATTGGCTAATGAGTTTTTGAGTGCCAGCTCAGTGCCCGCTGTTCAGTTTATTATTATACTGTATTCAATTTGTAGCAATGCAGTAAAGTTAGCTAATGTGTAGTCAATGACCTGTGCCGCTGTTTAGGATGTCCATATCTGCCAAAACCCAAAACGCTCTTGCTGCACTGAACAACGTCCGGGGCACCGAGCTGTCACTCAAAAGCTCATTAGCCAATGGGGACACACCCCTGAAAAAAACCCGCCAACGAAAGAGGTATGTGTCAGAGCTGCAAACAAAAAGTCTGGCAGTGCAAACGAGAGAGCTGGCAGCATAACCACAAAACCGACAGTGAGGGCAAAAGTCTGATCAGTGACAAAGAAGCAGAGGCAATTGTAAACAAAAGGACATATTATCAAAAAAGTAAAAGACACAATAGTTTGTTTCCAAAAGACATTAGAAAGAAATTAAAGGATGCTGCATGCATGCACAAATTCTACACATAGGGGGCTTTATGTATGCCACCCTTGCTGAATTCTGTGCTCCATCTAGAAATACCTGGAATTACCAGCACTCAGTGTTATTCTGTGAGCTGGGAAAAACCATAATAAAATGTGTAACAGCAGAGATTCAAAGAGTTGCATTGATTAATTGACAGGGAACATCAAGTTTAATCTTCGGGTCAGATTTCATTCAGAACACTGCCACTGTGCAGCTCTAGCTCAAATCTCTTCTTTCACTGCCATATCCTGTTCTCCTCTGTTGCAGAGTAGATGAAAGTGTGTTAATAGCTGCTCTCCGTCTGTTAGCTTCTCAAACATGATAGATCGATAGAGGACGATGGGTGTCTTTGTGTGTGTGTGTTTCAGGGTTGGAGGTAGGGAGGTGGGGGGCAGTGCCCGGTGTTAGCAGTGAATGGAGGCTTGACATGAACAGGAAGCTCCAATAGAGCGCTGCATGTTGGGCGATCAGACTCCCTCGCTGCAGGTTAGGAGGAGGAGGAGGTGGGGGTGTGGTGTGTGGGGGATCTGGGGATAAATGAGGCAGAGCTGTCAATAAAGAGTGGCTCTTTATCCTCTGTTAAAGCTCTATTCATTTCATTACTGTCAGGCTTGTCTGGTGAAAGAGGCATAGGTAGTTTTCCCTGGATACTTTTTGGTATGAGGTGAAGTTAGAGAGCTGCCAGGCCGAGGCAGGGTGAAATAGGATGAGGCAGAATGAGACGTGAGGTGGGGGTGAGATAAAATGAGACAAGATGAATCACTGTACCAGAAGAAAAGCCTTTTGGTGGTATGTGATGTTTGATACAGAGACTTTGCCATAGTTTAGGATTATTTCAGCCTCACAAAGGGCGTGTTCTGTTGTTGTAAGGCAGCATTTCCCCTGAAGAAGACTGCGGAGCTGGCTAGACTCTGGAGGGAGGTTGGTTACTATCAGAGGCAGACAATTACAGCCCCAAATATCAAATCAATAACAAACAGAAGTCTGCATGCAGCTCAAAATTTATGACGATGCACGTTGTTAGCACCGACAGTCCTGTGAACACGTCCATGTATGTAAACACCCAATGTAGTATAAACAGAACCATGTCTGTGTCTGTTTGAGACAGTATTAAGGTTGTTGAAATGATTATGATGTAGATCCGGTTTAGGTGTTACGATCAGACCATGTTGGACCGAGTCTGTTCCAGTGTGGTTCAGTTGGTGTGTTCAATCGGAAAATATAAAATCATACAATGTATTGTGTTTAAAGATTTTAATCTTTTGCATTCTGATCAAGTCACTGGTCACCATTCTCACTAAAATCAATTACAACATGTTCGAATTTTAGGACTGGAAGTGATTTGTTTGAGTGTTTGGCTGTCACTTGCAGATAAATTTGCCAAACATGCCAAAATGAGAGAGAGGAAATTATCTTTTGTTGCAAATTGCAGCTTGCATGTTGGGAATTTGATGAAATGGGCCCCATGACGGTCAACAGCATGTATTCTTGCAGAATTTTGAGTGAAGTTTAGTGATGCAACTCTAATCAAAGTCTACATGTTGTCCTCAGTGGTTTAATATTTGCTTCTCTTTGACTAAGAGAATGTGTAATGTTTGTCGTTTTATTGTGTGGTGGTGTCAAGTCTTTAGGTTCCAATAAGGTCTGTTTCCAGCTTTAAAAGAAGGAAACTGCCATATAATTGGCACACATACCATTAGAACATTCAATATATTATATAATTCATTGTTAAATAGGTGTACCTTCCCATATAAAGAAACAACAGAATAAAGACCAAAAAGCATATAAAAGCTTTAAATGTTTTCCCCAAACAAAAAAACATAATGCATTTGTTAACTGTTCTAATTTGAGAAATGTGTGGTTTTTGAGATGTTTGATGTAGCTTCCTGAATGAACTTGTTATAATTAAAGAAAAACTGCTCTTGTGGACAAGGCCTGATGCACAGTTTGATTAAAGTTTGCTTAATTAAGTTTGTTTGGAAAGGAAACTTCATCCTGTAGACACAACACAGTGCACTTTCCCCTAAAGGCCTGCTTTAGAAGGATTTTCTGTTTAGATTGTGTTTTATTGCTTCTGACAACTTATCTTTATTAGTTTCTGACATCTTATCTTTAACTCAATCCCACCCCCATGCTTCCCCACAGAATCACACTCATACACACAAACGCGATTATTCTCTTTCTGTCAGGCCTACAGATCATTATGATTGATCAGTGGGAGGTTTTACTATGCTGGTGTCTTTGGCTACACTGCACACTGCTGTCGCCGGGTTGCCATCATCTGAAATCTATAACAAGGAGCTGGACAGGGATCCGGTGGTGCCTGTTGTCAAAGTTACTGCCACATTTGCCTTGTTGTCATTTGAATTTGTGGTCCAGAACTAATTTTAGGGGTTGTTTCAGCCTGGAGAGGGTTAGGGTTAGGGAACAAGAAGCCCAAGATGGTGGACACCAAGGCCCCTGGACTCTGATTAAGCCATCTTTGAACACATTACATCTCATTTCGATGCTCACTGTTGTGAGCTGTTATTTGTACGAATTTAGGGGCACACAACCATGAGGCAGTTTTTGTAGCTTGTCTGCTGTTTGAAATAATATTCAATTTAAATTTGGAAGTTGGTCGATTCACTATTGCATGCATTATGAATTTTTGCTTTCATTTTGAGTCATTGTTAATATAAACAAATATTACTGAATGCAGCTTTAAATAAAATAAATACGGCATTTTAATGTTGCACTACAGCGTATTTGAAAATGCTCTAACTCATCTGTACTTTCCCAAAACTTCAATCAATCAATAGCTGTGGTGTATAATAGAAAGTTACATTCATAGATATAAAACTGTTTTATATCTATGGTTACATTACAGTCTGCATCTCATAATATTCAGTTCTTTTTCATTCAAACCTGCACTAAACATTCTGTTGACAGATGTACTTGTAAATATTCCTCAGGGTCGGCCGTTGTTAAAGTTATTGTATGAAAAACAAAAGGTGCTCAGTTTTAAGCAATGTCCCTAAAAAGCACTCATTTCAAATCAGTCAGTGCACTGCAATTGTCGCTGAAAGAGGGAACCAGGAGTGTGCATTTGAATGATATTGTTTACCATCCTAAAACTATTTTCCACGTCATAGCTTTTCAATAAAGAAACATTGATTATAACAACTTACAATGGCAAAGCTACTCAAGGGGAAGCAGCCCTGCATGCAATGTAAAAGAGATGTGTAATTGGAGAAATGGGCCAAAATGTTAAATATACTGCTATTTTCTTTTGAATGTGTATTTAAAAGCAAACTTTAACACGCCAAAACAAAGAGGACTATTGATCATGGCATTGCTGTCTGTGGCTTATTCCTGATAAAGTGGAGTAATGAATGACTGCAGGTGTTGCCTTTTTTGTAATTAATAGTCATATAATTGGACAAATTAATGAGGTGGCAGATGAAATATGGGAGCAGACATGTGAGGAAAACAGTTGTCTCTCAGGAAGAGACCAATCTGAACTTGCGTAATGAAGAAAAACATAACTAAATCACTGGCTCCCTCCCTCCATCTGCCTCTATTCAACTTGTTGTTGTTCTCCAGGGCCCGAGTCACTGCAGCACTCTCAGTTTACAGCGTAAAAAGTAACAGCTGATAGAGATTTCTCATTGCGGAGATTAATAGAATCAGTGTAATCCCATTCTGTTGTCTGATCAGATACGAAGTCTAATTCATATCTTGTCTCTTCCATTTCACAGGTTCTTGTGAATCTCGGGGTTGACTGATGAAGCCATGGGCCGATCGCTGGATCTTTGAGAGCAACCTTCCTCCCCCTCCTCCTTAACTACGTCCTTTTCCTCTTCCCCCCTCCTCTTCCTTCTCTTCTTCCATTGCACTACACAGCTGGAAGTTGAGTCATCTGAGGCCAGAAACCTATGATACCTTCTCCTTCCCTTCATCTGCAAACCATGACAAGCATTGTTTCTCGGATTCCTGGCCAAGCAAGGTGGCCTATCACAGTGCTGCTCTTGTATTTTGCCCCTCTGCTGCTGATGGAGGGTTGGTGCCACGCAGCCCCCTCAGGTCCAGAGTCTGACTCTTGCTCCACCTTAGTCCAGAGCCGCTTCTTCGGCTTCTTCCTTTCATCATCAGTGTTCCCCACCATGCCTTGTTCCTGGACTCTGCAGAATCCCGATCCACGGCGCTACACCATCTTCATCAAGGTCACTAAACCTACCGAGAACTGCGTGCCGTCACAGCTCCGCACCTTCCAATATGACTCCTTCCTAGAGACCACGCGTACCTACTTGGGTATGGAGAGCTTTAATGAGGTGGTGAGGTTGTGCGATACATCTGCCCCAGTGGCCTTCCTGGAGGCCGGAAAGCAGTTCCTCCAAATGAGGAAGGGACCTGCTCGGGCGGGCACGCCCATCACAGATGGCAACGGAGATTTCAAAACAGAGTACCTGGTGGTGGGAAAGCGCAACCCAAGCATGGCGGCCTGTCAGATGCTGTGTCAGTGGCTGGAGGACTGTCTGGCCTCCAGCATGTCTAACAGGCCCTGTGGCATCATGCAGACTCCATGTTTGTGCTGGGAGCCGCCACCGCAGCTCAGTGAGGGGGATAGCTGTTATCACAATGGAGTTTACCTGGAAAACTGTTTACCCAGCGTGAAAGAGAGAGGAAAAGATGCTGAGATAAATGGTGAGTAGAAAAGCTTTTACGGTTTTTAACTCAAAGAAAGTTGTAAAATATTAGTTGCTAAGGGGATTACATCATTGTTCATACATCAACTGCACAGTTTCCAAAAGGTCCTAAGTGCTAAGATTAACGATTGTATCTGCTTCTCTGTAAAACAATAAGGAAAGACGAGCCTTGCTTTCAGGAAGCTATGGGATTTTGTTTTTTTTTCTGACCCAGAAAGGTCAGTCTTGGAGTTTAGCATGCTCGCAGCAAAATGACAGAGAAATGGCATCTTCAGTAGCAATCAAGCCTGTGAAAATGTGTATGATTTGTGAAAAGTGAGGATAATTGTGTGACATTGGCTCAAAAGCGAGTGCTTTGGCCGAAGTGGAAGAGAGAAAGAGGGACAGAAAGAGGCAAATGGAAGGTTTAGAGTTTCATCTGATGGAAGCGAGCTCTGTGACCTTGCGAGGTCGGCACCGTATTCCGTCCCTCCGTGGTCCAGGGAGAGACACTTGATCGGCCTCCGGGATGTTTCCTGTGGAAACAGAGTAGAATCAAGTGCTGATATTGTATAGCTCTGGGGATGCTCAGAAGGTGGGGGTGTGTGTGTGGGGGGGTGTATAAAGAGAGACAAAAGAGTGAGATAGAAGGAGGGAGGCAGAAATGCGACTGGATAAGGGCCTGTGGATTGAAGTCTAATTGTCTGCTTGATCCCGGCTCCCCTTTCCTTCCTTCGGCTGACAGGATGTGGCCTGACATCTCTATCCTGGGTTCGTCAGAACTATGGCCAGAGGGATGGAACATTTCTCGGGTCCCCTTTCTCCCCCTAACCTTTCCACCATCTATCTCTTACTCCTTCCTCTGTTTTTCTCAGTTGCTTCCCCTAATCAGCCTGTGGTCTTATTTTCTCGGTCCTCCTCCTCCTCCTCCTCCTCTGAGCCACCATTGCTGCCTCCCCATCTTTCCCTCCCCAGGCTGATAGTGGGCTGATACTGAGCCAGTCGTGGGAAGCCAACCAAGCAGAGAAGATGTTGCGGTGGGTATCTCCTGCCTTATCCTCCTCCAGTCTCCAGAGCGGCTAATATCCCCTCGCCACCCCAGCCTCCTCTCCGCTAGTTATCGCACTTATGTAATCCCGCTTATGGTGCTCAACAGCGGGGTGTGGGCTGTTTGTGCCTTAAGGTGTGAAAAATAAAAAATAAATATACCATCCACTGTTGGCTTCTATAGAGATAGAAGGAGAAGGAAACATTATAGCTTTCCTTGTCCCTCTATGTGCTTCAATCCACAGGGGCGAAGCGTCTGCTAGATGATGATCCCAGGTTCAGAGTGAACGAGTGGCTATGGAACCCTATGTTGAGCTCAAATGGACGAGGCAAGCAGTCTGTGAATATTTGACTGGATGGATGACTGGATGGATTGAATTGGTGGATGAAGATAAAAAGAGGATGGGGAGATGTAATGGATTCTGTGTGGAAATAGGTCGGGGAGCTAGCCAGTTATGGCCTGCTGTGCGGTGAAGAGGGGAATAGAGGGGTAATTGTTGTGAGTGATGAATGAAGGTAAGACAATAGATACAGAGACGAGAGAGATAGATTGGAGAATAGAATAGAGGAGAATAAAGGAGAGTGAAGAGGTTGACAAGAGCTGAGAGGTGGAGTTGTCTGAGGTGGATGGGTCTTGATGAGGATAGATAGTTGTTGCTTGGGTCAGGCCATACACAGCTGGACCTGTTTGGTCTCAGCACCTTCTATAACAGAGGAGTTCATAGATTACAGTCTGTCTCCCAGCCTCCTTCACTCCCTCTCTGCAGAGGGACTGAAGGTCCCGCCCAGTAGCAGATGGAGGGGTGAGACCTGCTGTCAGCACTCAAGCTCTGTCCAGCTCATGGTGGATAGAAAAGGAGTTTGGATCCTTATAGGCAGTGTGCTCAACCTCTCCTCATATGACCCTGTTTACCCAAAGCATAAAAGAAAATTCATGGAAAAGTTAATGGAAATACAACTGTACCTCCAAGAAAAAGGGAATACTATGCAGTCTTCTTTGTCCACACAGTGTATCACTGAGAGGACAGAGAGAAGTTGGAATCTTTTAAATGGAAACTTTACATTAAAGCCACTACAGTATGTGTAGAATATGAAACCTTTTCTCTGGTGCCCTCTATAGGTAGCTTGGTAATCAGAGTGACTTGCCATTTTGTTTCATTCAGCCTGACATCATGTTCATTTTAGCCAATTTCTCAGCCCAGTAAACATCCATATTGGGCCATCCGCACATCACAATTTACCTCCAGTGCCAATGTTTGGTGCCACTGCAGGAAGTAGTCTGCCCTTAATGTAGTGAGGTGGAAAGATAAGGGTGTAGAAGTCAGGGTGGTTGATGAACATGTAGTGCATCTGACTTTCTTCTAGAAAAGTTTGCATCACATGACACATCTGCAATTAATGTTGCCTAGAGTGACCAGAGTGGCAGTCTTTCCCTGTCTAACCTTAACCATACCTCAACCATATTTCTTTTGCTATAAAAATGATCATTCCCTTTTGTTTCATTCGCAGATATTGCAGAAAGCAAGAACTGGCATTTGACTGAAAAAACATAATCCAGAGTTTGGCATCGTCCAATATCGACATTCTTATCTAGCAATTGGGTTGGGTTTTCTTTTTGGGGAGGGTTTTTTTTTGTTTCACCTTAACCAGTCAATAGCAAGTAATGCCTCACTATTGTCATTTTCAGTCTACACAGAAGCTGCGGTAGAGGTGGCAAACGTTACCTTAACGTTTTTCCTGATGATCGAAGAAATATGGTGATTTAAGAGTTATTTTCTTTACGTTGACAATACTGATACAGCCTATAAAGCTATTTGTCATTTTCTGTTCTTTCAGTTCCTGGTAGTCATGGTATTGATTAACCAATAATCCATTAATCACTGTTAAAAAGTTTATTGTTGAAGAAAATACTAACCGGCAATGTGAAAAGATGGAATGGCAATATTAGTGCTTCTTCTTTATTAATAAATTCTACCTCCATAAGGGCAGGGGTAGCCCTGTGTGTATATGGGGTAAATGGTGGATGGGGTTTCAGATTGATCAGGTCAGTGCTACAATTCTATTAATAATACAATATTGGATGCTGCCCAGTGAGTGTGGTTGACCTCTGGTATGACAGATTGATTATTTGTTTTACTATGTCAATAGGATCATCAGCAGGAAGAGCTTAACCTGTATTGATTCTAATGTGACCTTTTGATCAAATTTAAAGGATGAAAGGATGCGTCACATGTTTTGTAAATGTTTTTATCAATATCACTCTTGTCACAATTAAGAGTCTCAGTGTCCTTGAATAGCAGGAATTTTGGGGGACATACAAGCAAGAATCCTAGAAATTTAAAATATTTTCAATTAGCAGCTTCAGTTATAAAAATGTTTCAATGATCATTAGCTGTAATTAATAAGGTAATTACAGCTAATTAGCAGGAGTCCATGTGTTATATGTCCATAGCTCACTGTGTGAACACAGCTCCTGGGATGTGTGAGAAATCTTTAACCTTTAAGTTGAGAGGACTGGTGATTTCACAGCTATTTTTGGAATGTTCTGACATTCAAATGGTCAAAGTTAAAGGTTTTGGGACAAAATATTGGCTGTTGGTAGCTTCAGATCAGAAATATTGTCCATGAAAATCCATTTTGGTAGACCTCCAATGTGTACTTGTGCATGTGTGTGGATGTGGTGTGATATGTGTCACAAAATGTGGTGTGGCACGTACAGGAAAGGATTCATTTGTTAGCCCTCAGTGGACAGCAGGGAAGGCAGTGAGTGATTAAAGGATGGATCAGAGAGATGTGAGGAGATGAGAAAGCACATGAATCAGTATGAACAAAAGAGACACTATTGTGATAGCTTTGATAAAGCGCCAGAAATGACTAATAAACTGAAGATGAAGGAGAACAGATACAACTTACCAACAATGCATGGGATCATCTGAGTCGTGACCTTGGTTGCACGTCATCCACTCTCACTTTCAGCTTTGCAGTCATTTTCAAGTGTGAAATATTTAACAAAGCTTGGAAAATAACCAAACAAGGACACAGTGTCACAGACTAAAAGCACTCTGCACCGAGACACAGAGAGAAGGCTCAGTTGTTAGCAGTGTTGCCTCACTGCAAAAAAGGTCCAGGTTTGAAATCAACTTTGCTGGATGGGGCCTTTCTGTATGCATGTTCTTTACATGCTGGTATGGGACATATAGATCGGGTGAACTGAAAACCCCAAATGTGAATGTGCATGTCAAACCCTTCCCTTTATCTTATGAAGTTTACATTTCTAGACCGAATACATCATAAAACACCAACAAGGCCAGGCCCATTTCAAAGGCTCCTCCCAGTGTCGATAAGGAACACAGCTTCCTTTTGCCTGAATTTGTATACAGCCCTCATCCACAATCTATTGTGCACAAGTTTTTTAATGGAACCTTCATGTGGTCCTCATTAACTCATAGTCAGGAAAAATCAGGTGACTACATCAGATTTACCAGGTATTCATGTTCAATCGGTCAGCAGTCACTGTTAAAGCCATCACATGAACTAGACCAATGAAAAAGCCACTGCAGGATGTATGGAAGCTTGTATATTGTTAATTACAGGTTGTTACAAAATGAATAATAAATAAATGTGGATATACTTATCAATCTGATGACTATTTGCCAGTTGTCCATCATGTGTTGAAGTAAGGCTTTCAGTCAGAGACACTTTAGATCTAGGAATTGATCATTTATAGCAAGTGGTTATACAGTTAGACTTGGTGGAAAAAGCCTTACTCTTTGCTTGCGAGCAGCAACAAGGACTCTGCTGGAGAATCAATCCCCCCTTTAATAAACATACGTGAACATTAGATCTTAGTTAGATTAACAATACCAAAAGCTTAGCACATAAGGAGGAGGTTGGGTTGGTCGAGGGAGCGGTAACAGCATACAGCATTATGAAGTATCAGAGTAGTCAGAAGTGTGGTTATAAAGGCGACCATATGAATATGATTGGATGTTACCAGTCAGCTGGTAGCCGAGCACCTAAAGACTGAGCCAGTGATTGTGAAGCATGAATAAAGCAGCTGATGCCAATCAGCCAATGCAAACATGACTTCAGTGCTTTGCCCAAACCTAAATGAAATGCTCCATACCATGAAATGTGTCCCAAATGTAATCACTTTGTCAACATTTTGGTCATAAACTCTGAAATACGTGACTTCTGTTGTCTCCTTTTGGGAGGAAGCGCAGCTTCAATCTGGCTTGAAGAGCCTCGAAATGGACCCACCACCATGGGGTGCACCCTACAGAGGCTCTTAATTTACAGCTCTTAATTTACACACAGCTGATGTGTTTGTTTAAGAGCACTAGTCTTGTGATAGGCTGTCCAGGGTGTACCCTGACTCTGGCCCAATGCATGCTGGGACAGGATCCAGGATAAGTGGATATAGAAAATGGAGGGTTGGAGGGAATTGTCTCTGCTGTCTTGTCTGTTTCGCCCATCATGGTTCTCTGGAGACGGTTTGCCATAGTTACTGATGCTTGAACAAACAAAGATGATCTCGTCTAGTCTACATTTGACAAGAACTACCAATTCACAACACAGTCTACATATTTCTTTTTTCATCATTGTGTTGGACCCTGGGGAATATATCTTTACATGAAGCACTGAGTATTCTTTTCCTCTCTTTTTCCCAGAGCTTTCTTTTTGTCACTTCCAGTTTTTGTCCTGATTCCTGGCTGAAATTGGAGTGTTGCACTCGTGACAGTGACACAGCTGTCAACAAGCTATGACTAGTTGGCTTGTGTGTGTGTTGTAAAGGTCCCGGTCATGGGGAGCTGTGTGTCAGGTCCAGGCGAGAAGCGCTGGTAAAAACTAATATGTGTGTTTTTTGCTTGTGTTTTCACCACTGACACAACCACTGAGCGTTGGTGACTACTGTCCCAACATGTAGAGTGTGACTGATACATCAGCTTGACACACACACACACACACACATTTATGTTTTTTTTATTTCTGAATTGTATAGGGATAACTACATAGACCCATTCTAGTCTATCACAGATATCAAAATCTGTGAATATGTTGTATGAGTATGCAACAAGACATTGCAGTCCAGAAATGCAAAAGATGTGTTTGAGGTCGTTTTGGAAACAATGTCATTGTTACATAGTTTGTCCACCAGAGAGCACTGACAAGTTTATTTTTTCACTGTAAAATCACTTAACTACAATTCTATTAAAAATTAATTAAAAATGAACGTGCTTTTACTTTTAGACGTAACAATCGCAACCGCGGCTGCCATTTTCATACGTTGGTGGTCCTCCCCTTCTGCTACGTAGCCAAGATGGCGACCATTGAGGGTGAGAAGTGTGCAGCGTTCCACACTCAACTTTCTGACCGTTTTGTGTACATCATCCGGGTACTCATAGTGCACTGCATTTTGCCATACTTACCAGTGTGAACACACTTATGCACTCAAAATATTAAGTGTAAGTACGGAAGTACGCGATTTGAGACACAGCTTGTGTTTGACTGACATCTCCCTCACTCTCCTGTTAATTTTGTTGCAGCTGTTAGGGCGGGACAAGTTACACTTTAATCCTTGTTATTGGTAGATGGAGTCCAGTGACCTCGTGATTCCCTGCATAGCTCTGCCCACCTTCAACCTGAGTTGAGGTTTAATCAGCCAGGATAACTGAAAACACCTGTGTGTATGTGCAAGGCCTTAATAATTCATATTTAAGGGGGCTCATCCAAAATGTTTATTTATGTTATGTGAACTGTGTAGACATATATGGCTACATCGTTTCACAACTTTGATCACAGTCTAATCAGTTCTGTCTGACATATTGATTGTGATGGAAGGGTAAAGAAATAATAAAAGACCAGACTGATACACAGTCCAAAAAAGTGACAGCATGTTGAAAGAAGAAGAAAGAAATACTCATAAACCCTCCAGACTTTTTTCTCCAGTTGCTGGCAGCCGGCTGCGGTTAAGGAAGATGAATGTGAGCGCTCTGTCTCTCCCTGCAAGCCTCTGCCTGGCTGGACCACATTGTTGCTAAACTAAGGGAATTCCAACCTGCCTCCAAAAGGAGCACTGAGGAATCCGAAAGCAAGACCAATGCATTAGCTCCTTTTCACACTTATATGTGCATGCACCTGTGCGCACACATATACGCATTGTATACAGCACTGGTGCACCCACACGGTGAAATGTCGTACCAGAAAATGGCACATACACTGGTGCAACCACGCAATGGTCCCTCGTGACTGAGTGTGGGTGGCTGACTGAGGGAGAGAATAAAGCTGATTTTTTGTGTGTGTGAGCATGTGCAGAGAGCGAGGTGTGGTGTTCACCACAGGGGGTGCCGTGTGGGCAGGAATAAACTGTGGAGAGATGGCAGTAAGCTGGTGCTGGTGTAGAGGTCACTCTGCCTGCAGGGAGCCTCGCAGCCTGTTTGGGAAGTTTTCGTATGGAGCTTGCTCTTTTGGGATGGAGGCAGGGAAAACAATTAGCAAATGTGTGTGGTCCTATTTGTGGTCGTGACATGTTCACCTCATTAATGATCAGTGTAATTATTAGAGATTGGTGGCTGTGATAACAAGCATCACAGTTATTTCTTTCCAAGTCAAATCAATCCTACAATCAATCTGAAAATTCTCATGTTTTTAAATAAGTGTTAAATAAATGATGGGAGACAGATTCTTACATGTGCAATACACCAAGCCCAGCACTGCACCATGGGTAAACTTTTAAAAGGATGGAGCTCTGTTGAGCATTTGGCATCATTACTGCTTGACTGCTGTGCTTTCTGTCAAAGAAACTGCTTGATCGTAATATACTGCTGTTGTAGTTGTTATACAGGAGAAGGTGACAGTTGTAAGCATGGAAAGGGCCAGCATCCAGCCTGTAGCCACAAATGTGGGGTCAGACATCAGCAGAAGCTACTGATGTGTAGCAGATGTGTATTGTCATGTGTATTGTTGTTGGCTGCAGCAATGCTACTCAAATGGCACAAAGATCAGGAGTAGCCTTTAAAGAACTTGGTCATAGCTCATAAAATTTGGTCTGATTTTATTTTTATTTTTATTCTGCATAATACAGTATATCAGCAATGTCTTCACACAGTGTATCTGTGTTCTTAAAGCAATGTTTCCAGACTGTTGCTCTCCTGGTGATTTTTGGCTACTGCATACTTGTCTTAGTCAGACTTTAGTTTGATTAACAACAGCTTACAGGTTTAAAGTAGCCAGTTACTGACCCTTGAGCCAATCAGCAGCTTGTGAAATGCTCAGAAAAGTTGAAGTTAGCTGTCAGCTTTGACTTCTGTCAACAGTGAAAGGCACAGATTATTAAAATTCAACTCACCAGCACTTCTGGGTGTTGTAGGTTTGTTGGTCGGTCGGTCCACCATTTTGGTCCTGAAATACATAAAAATAAGACTGAAATATTAATTAATTAACTACAGGATGAATTGCAATGTAATCTTGTACAGTGGTGGTTCCCTCTGTCCTAATGACTGGTGATCCCTTGACGTTTTCTGTAGTGCCAGCATGAAGTTGACATTTGTGATTTTGAGTGGAATGTCTTAACAGCTATTGTATTAATTGCTATTTAATCTGGTCCATGTGCCCCTCTGGATGAATTGTAATCACTTTGGTGATCCTTTAATTTTTCATTTAGAACCATCATCAGTGTACAATACTTTGAGTTATGACCAAATAACTGCAAAACTAATAACATTCCCATCAGCCTCAGCTGTACTTTGGGTTATTGCTAATTAGCATATAGCATGCTGACATTCTGAACTAAGGTGATGAACATGGTAAATATTATACCTGCTAAACATTAGCATGTTAGCATTGTCATTGTGAGCATGTTAGAAAGCTGACATTAGCAACCTATGAAAATAATGGTTGCGATTGCTACAGTAAACACTGCACTAAAAGTAAAATCACTTCTATTTTTATTAATTTTTAAGAAAATTTAATTGAAGTCAACTGAGCAAACAAGCCGGCAGATATTTTGGCGGGCGACAATCGCAGTCAAATGTTGGCGATAATGTTCTGCCCAGTTGCAATTTGCCATTAAAAAGAAGAAGAAGAAGCGGTCAAATGTTGCGATCGGCCGTGTTCGATTTGAGACAACACTACCCTGTCAAAATTCACACACTACGTGAATAAGTACATAGTGTACAAAGTGTTTGGGTAGCCTACAGTAACTTACTTCCAAAATGACAATATATGGTGTGCCTTGCTGAGATATGTAGTGACTAAGCCTGTATATAAAGGCAATGAAAATCAAGCACAACCTGCCTGGGGTTAAGGTTACAATATTAGCTCAGGAGCTCACTTTTCCAGCCACCACAGAAGTGAACAACTTAACATTTAAAAAAAAGTTCAAGGCAGTGACCTCGCTGCTCATGAAGTTTCCAGCCCTTACCAGCTCCACCTGTTCTCTGTCAAAGCACTCACTTGAACTTAGTCAGTGTGAAGCAAGTTGAGGAAGTGTCTGTCTCCTTGCTCGAGGCTGCCCGTCAATGGACAGCCTATCTCAGGTCCCTCTCCACCCAGCCTGAGGGTTTATTAAACATTCATGCTTTAATTAAGCAATTTTACCGCTGCTACTTACTGGGTGATGATAAAAGCACTGCTCTAGGATGAACACGGCGAGCTGACAAATGTGTGTGTGTGTGTGTGTGCGTAAAAGTGTCTTACGTGAGAGGCCATTAATTTCCTGCCATAAAGAAAAGTGTGAGGATTAGAGAAAAGACAAGTTCAACTTTTTTACCTCCCTCATCAGTCATGTGTGAAGGAGAATGGTCAGCGGATGATGTCATGACGCGATAGGGATCCTTTTGTTTTCTGACAGGCAGCTTGTCAGTGTTCGCCTGTTCGCTGCTACTCTTTCTCTCCTTTCTCTTCCTTATTTTACACTTCATCATACACTTTTTTTTTGGTGGAAGGAATCCGGTAGAGTCTAGCAGATTTGAAACCCTTTTTCCCCCTCAGAAAAATGCTCTATTATTGAGAGACTGGGTTGTATCTTCAAAGGGTGAAATTGTGTGTGTGTGTGAGTGAGACAATAGAGAATGCGTGTTCATGTTGCCAGTCTCCTTGACTGTAAGGACATTTAATGCTAGTCCGACTGTCACTGTCGTTCTTCAGATTTGATGACTTGGACAATAAAGATGAATTGCTTGGAGCACACTGAAATGTATGAGTTTACTTCTGCCGTGCGCCAGAACTGGATGGAATAACTGTCTTAATGTGAGTTTGTGTGTGTTGTTGCATCTGCATGCCTCTGTGTCCTTGTTAAGAACAGGCAGTGGCTCTGCGGGACGGCTGTAAAGGCTGCTCTCCTTGGCGGAATCATCTGGAATGACACCCAGAGGTGACACACTGTCAGAACACACACCCACACAAGACATAGGACACACACACAGATGCACACACACAATAAGCTGAGCGGATCTTGGCCAAAGCCTGCCAGATCCAAGAAAATAACTCATTAGTGCAGACAAGTTCCATGTGCTCTTCTAACAACATACACACACACACACACACACACACAAGCAGAAAATATACAGACATACTCCAACACACACCCAGCAGGCCTTTTTCCTGAAGTTTATACATTAATCGAAGCTAAAAGATAAAGTCCACCTTAAATGACATGAACACTGTTAAAATTAACGGGAAGGGATGTATCTTGCAGTCCTAGTTCTTTGTTGCTGCTTTTTTTGGAAATTCTCTAAATAATTGGCCAATCATAGGTAGTGAGACATCTCTCTGAGGTATTTCTTACACAGCTGCACCGGAGTTTAATTCGATTTTCTGAAAACATCAGCAAACATCAGTTTGCAGTGTCACTCCCTGTAGACTGAAGCTTCTTTTTCTTAAAGTGTGTTCAGATGGAATGAATCAGACTGAAGAAAATGTTCATTTCACATTATTTGTGCATATCAACATATCTGTTTCTGCAATTTCTGCAACTTTATTAGCCCCAAACATCCACTGTAATGACAGAAGTTAGCTGTACAGTAGGCACCTAGCAGAGCATGCTGTGACCGTGTGTGTATGTGTGTGTGTGTGTGTGTCTCGCATCTTTCTGTGCGATGCCTGTGGACAGCTTCTGACTGATTTTAAAAGAACCTCGTTAGCTCACAGAGCCACCAGCGTAGCTGTAGACCCTTGTGTAGTTCTACATACATTAAAAACTGTAAACATCCTCTGTCGTGTTGCAGCAATATTAGGAGTGATTAGTGAAACTTGCTAATTTTAGTATGCCCATTATAATAATAATTAATATTATTTTTAAAGCTATGTTTTTTTGCTATTTTGCCTTTAGTTGACAGTGACCATAGAAATACAGACAGGAAATACAGGGAGAGAGAGAGGTAGGACATGCAACAAAAATCCCTGGCCAGAGTCAAACCTGGAATGTTGTGGTTATGTGGAGGAGAACATAATCATCATAACAAATGTTATGCCTGTATCTCAACTCTCTCTGTGTAATGCAATGAGTTCATAATCAACTTCTAGGAGCTGCTCCTCTTTTCTTCTTCATATTTTAGATTGATTTATTTACTCCCATTTATTTCTCATCAAAGCATCACAATATGATTAGGGTGTGCCTTTTCACAGTTTCTCATTTACGTGCATGATAGACTTCTTATCTTTCATTGCTTTCATATCCGCCAAAGATTATATTGCTCAATCTAATCTCAAACGAAAATTATAATTAATTATTTTCGGGCATTCCAAAGAACACAGTCTGTTATTGCAGCTTAGACACCCAGAGGCTCGACTGAGAGTAAATCTTTTCAGTCTAAATCAAATTCTCTCTTCCCTTCAGGTTTTAGCTCTTCTCTCACTGATTAATTGTCTTCATCTGTGATGTTAGCACTGTCATGTTGCGCTAATACCTATGCTTTCAATTTAAGAGATACATTTGGTTTTAATGCTTTGATAGTTTGAGTGTTGAAGGTTAAAAAATATCCTTGGACGCAGCTCTGTGGCTGCTGACATCAGCCAAAATCCATCATCTGCACTCAGTTCAACTCAGTGGGGGAGGTCAGTAATAAGGAGGGTAAATTATGAGCTGAAGACAGGAAGCATCTTAAGGCCGCTCCACTCAAAGTACAATTCTGTTGTAGTTTGAGGAAGGCATTAATTGGCACTTTTCTAATGTTAAGGCTCAGGGTTTAACCTTCCTAAAATATAGTGTGCTTTGTCCCTTTCCTGTGCACAAAGCCAAGCTCCATAAAGAAATAGTTTTCCCAGTTAGGTGTGGAGGACGTTGACTGGCCTGAACAGAGCCCTGAATTCAACCCCATTCTACACTTGTGGGATGAACCGGAATGTTGACAGTGAGCCAGGTGGTTGAACGGGAGCAAATCCCTGCAGCCAGGTTGCAACATCTGGTGGAAAACCTGAAACCAGAGGAGTGGAAGCTGTTGTACCAGCACATCAGTGCTCATGGTTTTGGAATGAAATGGTTACATACCATGTAGTGTATCTCACCTAACTTGACAACAAACTTGTTTGAGACTTTTGTAGCCTCACTCATTGGCTTTGTGCAGATTTGTTTCTCAAATCTGACTGCACTGTCTGCATGTGGTAACAACGTATGTGTCAATAACTACGCACGCAGGTGACATGACTTTCCAACGTGGAAACATGAGAAATGGAGACCCATCATCTCGCCCTCCAAACAATCGCGCTGTCAAGTCGCAGTGCTGAACCAGCTGCTCTGATGCACTTCCGTCACTCTGGATTTGACGTTGTCTTTGTGTGTCATGTTGCGAATGATGCAAAAGACACTTTGAAATCTGATTTGAGTGGCCAGAGTGTCTGGACTGAGACACATCAGGAGAAATCCAAATGTGGCTTGGATCCAATTTGCAAAATTGCATTTCATGTGTTTTTGTTGCTATCCAGACTTTCTAAAATCAATCTGGATACAATCTGGATATGCCAAAAAACAGATTTGGTCTGGCAGTCTGAACAGCTAACTGGATAAACACAGCACTTAGAGAGCTATAATCGGTCTTTACTTCCTATTTTCAATCTGCAACAATCTTGTCAAATTTCTCCTGAATCCACCAAAACCAGTTTTGGAATAAATCTGAGTTGAAAAATAGTCCTTGCAATGTTGTTGCAGAGTTGTGCTTCATTTTAAATGTATTTATTTAACCTTCTTTATTCATACAGTGTAGGTTTGCCCATTCCTCCCATTTCTCTTGCATTGTGTATATTGCTTTGTAAATAGTAATTAGTTTGTGGAAAGCTGATTAAATACAAGTTTATTTAGGAATCTGAACTATTTAAGCACAATACAAACTGAAATAATAAAAACTTTAATACAAGATTACTATCTTGTATTAAAGTTTTTATTATAGATTAGGTATTGATACTGACATCACCGTGAGGCTCCTTGGATTTCAGTTTATATTGTGCTTTAGCGGTTCATAGACATATTTTCAATTGATCAAATTACCAAAAACGGATGGAGCCGATCCCAGCTGACATTGGTACACCCTGGACAGGTCGGCAGTCAATCTGACACACAGAGACAGATAACCATTCACAGTCACACCTACGAGTCCTCAATTAACCTAACCTGCATGTCTTTGCATTCTGAGAGGAAGCCGGAGTACCCAGAAAACCCACGCAGCCATGGGGAGAACGTGCAAACTCCACACAGAAAGTGTGTGACGACAGTGATAACCACTGCACCACCGTGCCGCCTCCAGGGTTGGGGTACTTGCGCTGTCTGATGTCAAAATCTAAAGTGTTGATTTCCTGCCACAAAACTGGCAGAGATGATTCTGTGCTTGCATTTCATTTTCTATTTTGTAGCATTTTCTTTCAGCCACTGAAAAAGATAATGGTTTATTTGAAGAATGAAATCGAATACAAACACTCAAAAGGCCATCTTAAATGTGTTCAGTCTTCTGAGCTATTACATTGAATTTTATCTTTTATTTTGACTCATCTTGCAGACATTCTGTTGTTGCAGAGCCCTGTTTGCCTCAAACAAAATGAAAACTTAAATTCAGAAGCCCTTTTGTCAGCCTTCTTACTAAAAGGTAGAAATTCATTTCCATCCACTGTGGTGGATGTGGCACTAGAGCCTTAAGTACCAGAAGGCAGCATATCAGTTCATCTGTTTTAAATGCTCTTTAATAGCAGGCAAAGGCCTGGCTGCTCCTGCTGCTGTTAACAGCCTATCAGTCTATGACGGACACACTGCAACACATTAAGAATTGTCCAGCTGCACACTCAGACAGGATGCTTCATCCACGTGCTTCTACATAGAACCATAATAACTCCAGACACCTCTGATTTAAAACAGGTCAATCAGCATTAAGAAAGCAGTGTGTTTCTGAAAGACTCCTATAATATCCCACTCATTTCATACATTTTATAGGCTTATGTTCAGTGCCATCACAGGTTCTGCTGTGGTATAATCTGGCAGGAGACTTCCTCACGAATGAAAGGAAATGATACAAAGCTACAGGAGGATACAAAGCTTTGCATTGGTTTCAGATTCTGAGGTGTGAAGTCTAGCCAATTTCTTGACACACAACAGCCTCCAATTATTACTAAGATTTAAATAAATATAGATGAAGTGTATCCAGCTTTTTGTAAAGCCACTTTGGGGTAGAGTAGGCTGTTTTTTTGCTATTTTATTGAAAAAACACATTTTAAAACATCTGCTGAAGACTATTTTAAGTCGCAGATGAATACACATGTGGTGAGATAATGAGTATTTATGGCATCAGGACGGTGAACGTATATGATAGTTTAACATCTAATTTGAAAAACCATAGGCATTAATGTGCTACTATAACAGCCTCCACTCTTCTGGATTCCCACCAGATTTTGGAACCATTCAGCCACAAGAGCATTAGTGATAATGCTTGGCTTACAGTCAGCATTCCAGTTCAAGGTGTTGGCTCTGTGCAGGCCAGTCAAGTTCTTCCACACCAAACTGGGAAAACCTTTTCTTTATGGAGCTGGCTTTGTGCACGGGGCCATTGTCATGTTGAAACAGGAAAGGGACATACACAAACTGATGCCACAAAGTTGGAAGCACACTCTGTTGTCTAAAGAATAAATGGGCCCCATACAGTACGTGAACCACTCTTACAGACCGATTCATTGTTAACGTACAAATTATATAGGAGAACTTGTCGTATTCACCAATTTTCTTGTATTTAGATCTTTTTCTCTTTTGGTTTGGAATTGTCGTATGAGTCATGTAGAAATGGTCTTCCCAAAAAACACTTGTTTGATTTCAATATTGTAATGTGTTAATTCGCTTTGTTACTTCTCACATTTCAACAGCTGCCTCAAGGTCTTGCAAGTTGCTGTCAATCTTCCATTGTAACTACCAACAGTGTAACATTACTTTTAATGCAATATATTCTGTAATCCATCTCCATGACTGTCACGTCCCCTTGACCACCTCCCATCCAAGTCATGGACCTTTTTTTAGCAAGATTTTGGCATATTAACTGTCAAACCATTCTTTCTTTATATTATATTTGATCATTTCTGTGGGTCTCCTACTGTAATACCACGACTGATACTGCCAAATCTGTTTCTGTCTGCTGATTTCAGACTGCAGGACTTGATTTTCACA
Source organism: Macquaria ambigua (assembly GCA_008360985.2). Taxonomy (NCBI): domain Eukaryota; kingdom Metazoa; phylum Chordata; class Actinopteri; order Centrarchiformes; family Percichthyidae; genus Macquaria; species Macquaria ambigua. The sequence goes on from VMKM01003006.1 coordinate 23,888, forward strand.
GTATGAAGTTTTTCTTTTCACGCTTTTGTAACATTTCTGTTAATGAAACTTGCCCACAAATGGAGCAGAACAGGTAGCCTTATGTAGCAGTTTGGGAGCGTCTATTGTCCTAATGATCAAATCTCACAAACATGCATCTAATTGAAATTGAAATGAACAATGTTCAAGTTTGTGTAGTTTTGAGAGAGTTTGGTGAGTCCGACTTGGAACACTCGTACGAGCAAACCTAATGAAAAAGGTTCCAAAGCAGTGAAACCCTAAACATCTCTAATGGTCTAGACCAAACCATGAAAGACATCTGTGTGGACAGGGGTGCCAATATGCCTTTGACCATATGTATACTGGCATGTGTAAAGAAGATGTGAAACAACATAAAACTAATTTTGTCAAGAGGGTAGTTCATAGATGTTCCCACCAATGTGGAGGTGGGAGCTGAGAGCAGACATTTGCATACATCTACAGCCGTATGTACGTCACCCACAGTGACCTGTGAGGCTCTTCCTTCATGGCCCACCAGGATGAACCCCCAGCAGCCCCCTGCCACCTCCTCATCCATCTCTCTCGCTGTTTCTCTCACTCTGTGGCTCTGTCTCTGAGTCACAATGCAGTCACCATCCCACACTGTGTGGGGAGACAAGGGCTTCTGATGTATGAGAGTGTTATAAAGCGTGGGAAGAGTAAACCGCATTGCTCAGAGATCTGTGTGTGTGTGCACTTGCATCTGTTTGTATGTGTGCCAGTAGATTCAAGGCTTACAGGTTAGCGATCCCTGGACGCCTCTGAATATATTTTATATACCGTAGCATTCGTATGAGTTTTAAATGCAGTTAAATGCGCTCCCAAAGTAACTTGGAGAAACACTGAGAAGAAAAACAATGACGCACTCATCATCTGTGGAGTGAATGAAGAAGCTGCAGAGAGCTAAGGACGAACCAGAGCACAGCGGGGGCGATTTTCAGTCTTAATAGCCATGTGGGGGAAGGTTGAGGGGGTGGGGAATCCACTCAAGTCCATGGAGGAAATAGACATGGAGGCTCTGGCAGTTCCCATAGGAACACTTTAGCCTGATGGCCAGTGCATTGGGGGTACTGGGAGGAAGACAACCTGTAAACAACATTCAGCTGAAGTCCTTTTCAGCAGCTCTTTAACTGCTGTGGAAATCAACAGAGACACAAAAACAAGGCTGAATTCCCAGCCCGGCTGGCAGAGACTTCCAAAATAATTGCGCTGAGTTGTTTGACAAGCTAACAAGCACGTGGACTTGTGTTGTTGCCGCATGCGCTGTCTGAGCATGCAGGCTTTATCAGCAGACGTCTCCGCCAAAGATGGATGTCTGTTGAGAAGGACAAAAACAAGTAAAAAGCCTTATTTCTGTGAGCTGTCAGTCAGGCTGGAGAAAAAGTAAGAAAAGCATCTGATCCCTGTGGTGAAAGACCTTTTGAGCCTTTTCTTATCGTTCCCTCTGAAATTGGGCATCCATCTTCGGAATTGAAATGTCTGGTTGGCTGACCTGCACCTGAAACCAAAGAGCGGCACACATGATATGTATTTAGAGACAATGGGTTTGGGCAGAGAGTTTCAGAGATGGTGCTGCTGTGGAAGGTGAGGGGTGTAATGGTTTGTGCTCCTCGACTGATAGGGTTAAAGGGATGGGACAGCATTACGCTGATTCAACAATCTGCTTGTGTGTGGGATTAATAGTCAGATTGGCTTGTGAGAGGATTACAAGTGGGAGCATTGTGGTTTGCTATTTGCTATATTTTCACCACATGAATTTACATGGGTTTTAATATAGCCCCTTTCTGACACACACTTCAATGAAATGTGCTGGCAGTTTGACATGTTGGTCTCATATTTGAATAGGTGTCTGAGTCACATTTCTGTAAAAATCACACCAGAAATCTGATCAGGTCAGACCTCGGTACATTTCTGCAACACTTTCAACACCACTTTGAGCTGAATGACTGGAAACACTTGAAAAACCATCTTGAAACCATCAGGCTCCCTACGTTTTCAATTTTCATTCATGTCTACAGCTTACTGTATGAATAGCCAGCCAAACACTTTACATACAGAAAGAGGTTGTAACTGTGGACCCCTGTGTTGGGGGTCCCTAGGTCCAACATGCAGTGTGGTTTCCATGGTCATCTGATGTACTCTGATGTAGGATGGCCTGCCTGCCCTCATGCTTTCCTGTCTTGTTTGGCAGGTAACACACACTGACCCACTGAACATGGACATTGTTCGTGAACATTCCAGTTTGTTTAATGTGGCCCATTCACAAGGAGACTTACGCCTCCTCCGTCATCAGTAGTATAAACACGCAATATAGGAAAACAGCCCAAGTATCAACTTCTCCAGGAACACAAGGGAAAACACCCCACGCACCAGCCTTCCTCTCATAGTTCTTAACAGTACATATAGTTCTTGCTCAAGCAATGGGAGGATTAGGGTTAATGGGAAGCCTACAATTACATGAGTACCATATTAACTAGAACACAGTATTGCAAATTGTATTTCTTTCTAGCTTCTTAAATACATTTAGGCTATCCACAGCGTACATCAGTTGCCTTTTGAGCTGATCAAATTTGTCATCCTGTGTGGATGTGGATACGCCCAGAGCCTGAGCATGGCTGTACGACTTTTAGATTATTTTGTCAAGCTTTACACAAAGCATGTAAAAACATAGAAATCACACGTCACAACCTAATGTCTTGATTTTTGGAGACAGCAAAATTCTAAATCCTATCTAATACATGACATTAAAATTAGCGAGGTGATCCATCCACTAGTGACATGAGGGGACAAAAGCGTCCCTCACACTCATTATGGTCATAGGTGCAAAATATTTTTTTAACCCATCACTGATGCAGACTGTACCACTGACAACACTCCAGCTCATCGTTGTTGAGTGCCAGCTGTGCCACCACTCCCTCTGTGTACCAGGTGCCAAATATTGTGCAACCATTGTGGCTTTTGCTGTAAAAGTCCAGTTGTGTCTGAGTAGAGCCGGTACAGATCATTTAGATAATGGTAGATATGTTTGAAAGCCCAAAAACCTTTACACTGTTGTGTATGCCATGTCTGAGAAGGGCTAATATGTGTTGACATTCATTTGATGTACCTCTCTTTATTCAGCTAGTCACTGTGTTTTGATATTATTTGAATATGTCTGACCAGAAAAATGATTCCAGTGTGGTGGGAGGACATTGTGTAAAACCTGCAATGAAAGCTGCCTCATCCTGCCTGAAGGAACTCTTAACTCGCCTAAAAGAATTTCAGCTTTCAATGGAGAGATTTAGTGCCCCATGATGCTTTTTACAAGCTTTTTCTCCCTGACAAGAATAAAATAGTGGATGAAACAGGATGAGAACTTGTCATCTATATGTGTGTTGTCTGCAGCATTTCCACTTCTTGTTAGACAGGAGATGGAGAAGACATGTAACAAGGGCTGTGGATTGGATTTGAACCAAGAGCACTGCATTTTACTGAAGGGAATTTTTGGTTTTCTACAACTCAGGCCATCATTACTCAAGTTAATCTCACCAAGTGAAAGAAGTCAAACAGGGCAAGAAACACAGCAAACATGATTAGTCAGACCATCACTCAGGTTTTAAACAAACCCCCAGGGACAATTGAGTTCAACTTTATCAACATTTCAGGTGTGCTCGTGTTAAATTTAACCTCCAAATAAAGTGGTTTAGTTCATCTGGAGAAAGTGTCTGACTGTCTGCCTTCTTGTTTCTTGCTGCGTCAAACTTCAATGTGACCTTGTTCCCACACCTCTGCAATTACTTTGGTAACTGCAGTGTTGCCTTAGGCAATAGAAATGATGGCCAAAATGACAACAATTAAAATAAGACCCAAGTTGTAATAAACCGGAAATATCCTTAATTCAAAGATGAGTCTGATGATAGTGAGTATTGTGTGTGTATGCAAAGCCTGATGTATCTTCTCCCTCTGTGCCATAGAGCTCCATTGTTGTCCAAAAACTATTAAAAACACACACACACTGTAGTATCTGAAGTCAATCTAATACACCATCCTGCTGCCCCAAATGCTCACTAGAGCTCCAAATGTAAATTCATCCATTTGCGAAAAAATACAATGACCAGCTGTTTTAGGAAATGACTGAGCCTTTTTAAAGAAAATGAAACTATATATTTGTGAACTGTTTTTAAAGATTTACATATTCAGTACGAACCAATGAGTTTGTGGCTAAATAATATATAATATATATTAATAGGTGTAATCATTTAATTAGGTATGTCTATCATAATATATAAATAGGGAGTGTAATAAAATAAATAACAAAACATCATTCTCTTTTTTATAAGGACACTTTCACATGAGCATTTTCATTCATGTAGAATTCTGACATGTTGTTCAGTTTGACAAAAGCCCACTGTTTTTTTTTCTCTCTTTTCATTTCTCCCTCTCCTCTTATCTGTCCGAACATTTTTTCCCCTTCTCTGTTCCTGTCTCCCTTCATCTCCCTCTGTCCTCCCCCCCACTCCCTCCTTTCACCACCTGTTATCTCCACCATGCAGTTGACTGCTTCTGTCCTCTGGGTGTCAGCACTCGCCTTATCCTTCATTCAGCCATACAGCTTTGTGTGAACAAATTGCCCCATTTCTGCCTGCATTTCATGTTTTTCATGATTATTTTCTTCTGGCCTTTTGTCTCTGTCTTTATTACATTTTCCTCACCCTCATTTCCTCCCTCCCCAGCTGCCTGCTCGTTGCCACAATAGTTGTCAACTTCAACATCATATTTCACCCATCCTTTCTTCCCATCATGGCTCTTCACGCACACACACACACACACACACACACACACTTCTCAATCAATAAATCTGCAGTAACCCTATCTATAAGAGCTCTGTGTGCATGTGTGTGTGCTTGGGTGTGTGTGATTTGGTTGGGCTGGAGGGTTAGTGGCAGCTATTGATGATTTCAAAGCTGCAGAAACTGGAGCTGTAACAGGAGATGCCCATCCACTCATCCTACCGCTTCAAATAGGAGGCGAAGGTGACTTTCAGGAAGTTCATTATAGACACACACACACACACACACAAATTGCACGATACACATGCATGCACGCAGCGAACTGCAAAGCCATGCAATGTACACACAGAGTAATTGAAGGGGAATATGTGTGTTTTGGAGAAAGCTGAAGGTCAAAGTAAAGCGGGGATTTCGGGAGGTGAAGGAGGAAGGATGAGTTTGAGGATTATTGAGGTGACATTGGACTCTGCAGCCACTCCTGCTACAGGGAGGGGGGGTGTTCTGACAAAAGACCCCCTCTGAATTATTGAAAACATAATGAAATGCCCTTGCAGAGGGAGAAAGACAACGCTGCATTACTCTGCTCTCACCCTCTTCTGATTATTGGGCAGGAAAGAAAAGTTCACAGTCTTGTCATTTCGTCTTTTTTTTTTCCTGCAGAAGAATGAATCTTATCTGTAAATGGACCCACCCCCCTCTTTTTCTCTCACCTTGCCAACGCCTTCATTTGACAGAAGGAGCTTCTGTCCTTTGTTCCAAACTGCAGTTAATCTTCCTCTGTATTCATAAAGCATATTTGTTCACAATAAACCTAGAATGATTCAGGAGAGCTACTGAAGGTTATTCTGCTGTATGAGACTCACTTTAGTCCCTGAAAACACTGGAATTACAGAAAAAGATTCATTTGGTTCACATTGGAATGGCTGCTCTATTATGCTTGAATGGAAAAGCAAATTGGAGGCTAAGGGGGTAATATTATTGATAATCATTATGTACAACATTGGTTTGTACCAGCTAATTAAATCGGCACCAAATTCGGTATACTTAGTAAATGTACCTGTCATTTTAAACAATAAAGATTTCAACAATGAACTTCAGGGAGATCAAACGGTGGTCAGCCGGGTCAAAGAACAGTCAAAAGCCACAAGAAAATTTAATTGCTTAAGCAGGGCTACTCAAAGTTTTATTTTATTAAAGGTCTGAAAAATTAAAAGTCTGAATTTTACATAAGGTCAGAGGTTTGGAACAATGCGAGCACAACACGAAGACATCAATAAAAGTCAATAAGTTGTCCAAAATGTAATGGCATGGCATGCTGAATACTGGACTGCTCAAAAATGTTTCAGGATATATGGGTTTGAAAAATTATGTTTGAAAATGAAAAAACATTTGATGTGAATAGTTGCAGTTACAGAATGCATTTTTTTGGTGAAATCTTAGCAAATAATGGACAAAAACTGGTAAACAACAAACAACAACATTTCCTCAAGTCAAATCATGTCACTAGCTCTTCTGACTTCATTTAGGGTCAGGGGTCAACACCTAAAAGGGGAATTATATACAGGCTGCTGTATTTACAGCAGCAGCCTCTTCCCCCACCTCAGTTGAGTTGGACACAACCAAACCTGATGTGCTCATGTTGCTTGGATCTCCATAACAACATGCAGAGAGATTACCACAAAGCACTAGCTCATTGTGCTCATAAGGAGTAGGACTACTGATATGTCGAGTTATTGAAAAGTCTCAATATCTGATAGCAGCTTTATGTTTGCACTATTGGAGTGACCATTTCACTGGTGTTGCTGTTTGTTTGTTGTTTTGTTGGTGGTTGTTCTTCCAGTGGATAATATGGTCAATTTCTGCCTGCTTTGGACTGGTTATGCGCTGATTGAGTGTGGTCACAGAAACATGAGCAAATCCAATTTCACAGCCATAAGTAAACACTTGGGCCAAACTCGGTCAGTTTGCTGACAACAAACAGATATTGACTGTGATCACTGGTGCATGCTCATTTAATTTTCAGAAGGGAAAGGAAATCGTTTACAGATTTGGCCTTTTTTAACTGGAATCTGTCTCTTACAATCCATAACATTTGACTCATCACGCTGACAACACAGCTGTAGAGGAATTGAGAATGTGTGTGTGTGCGTGCATGTCTGAATCAAGTGCCCTCCACAGCGCCCTCACCCCAAAGGAAATTGACTTGCGAGTAATTAAAAACGTGTGTGTCTGGATGTTGGCCAACTTCATGTTCTATTCATGCAGATTAATACATATTTGTCGTTGCCTGTGGGGGCTGAAAGGCATCTGTCTGTTCCATTAAACATTCATGAGCGTGCAGGACACAGAGAGAGAGAGACATTCGGCAGCTCTTTACCAGCTCCTCCTCATATCAGCACACATCTTAATGGAGCGCATTAAATCAGAATGGCCAAACAGGGAATTTCACAATGACAATGGCATTCATCACACCTCTGTTTTAAAGGGAAAAAATCTCCCCTCAGATCCCCTTTCAATGTAAGATACCATCAGTCTGTGATGTTCAGTGCATGAGTTGTGTTGCAGATTACTTTTTGGTGTACTCACTTTACTTCTGCTAGTCTCATCTGTACTGTACATCTGCTTTGATAAGTGCTTTCATGTGTTTCCATAGTTCCCATTTGACAAACACATAATTTATATTTGTATGGATCTTTACTGTGAAGATAGTTTGCCAACTAGTTTTGGACATCGGGACATGATAGACAGCAGCTGTGCCTCTGCTGCAGTGTGGTCACCGTAGTGGAGGAATTTGTATCTGTGGCTTCTCTGCTGAAGATTTCTCACTGTGTGACTGATGAATACTGTGGTAGACGAGTATCTAGAAAAGTTAAGAGAGGACACCCAGGTATAGGTGCTAGATAACTATTTTACATCAAGAACAGGTAATACAATTGCACACAGTATACATTAGGGGTGTAACGCAATGCTACTATCTGTATCTGTCGGTTTATGTCACAAAAAATAAATAGTCACGTCTGCTTCCTTTTCTGCATTAAATTGTTTTCTACTGCCATTTATACTCTTCATACATATATCTACTAGTTTAGCTGCCAACAAAATATACAAAATAAGTATATTTTTCAGGTACAAAAAAGTACTTTTACCTGACTTTAAACTCTTTAATCTCTGGTAGACTGACCTGCAGAGACACTTGGTAAAAACATCTGGTCCATAACTTAGCACTCTCTGATCAAGGGTTGACAATAATGCAGTGCTTTATAATTTACCACTGTTGTTTGTGTGTGTGTGTGTGTCTCTAGGTGGCTGGAGTGCGTGGGGTCAGTGGGCACAGTGCAGCAGCGAGTGCGGAGGCGGGATTCAAACCCGGACTCGGACCTGTCAGTCACCTCCGGAGGAGTCGTACCTGTGTGAGGGTGTAGTAGAGGAGGGCCGGCCCTGCAACTCACAGCCCTGCACTGGTGAGCTCCTCATTCCCTGTGTGTGCTTGTGTTCATTTTCCTGTACATCCATGTCTGTCAGTGAGTGCCCTTTTACGCTTTGTGGTTAAATATGAGCGTGTGGTGTGTGCAAAGTGTGTGTTTACAGCTATTTTTACAGCTATCTTGTTCATCTGCTTGTGTGTCCATCCTCTATAAGTCAGTGTTTTGACTTAAGGAGTGCATGTTGGAAAGGGGACTTTGATCGATGAAAAATAATGACATGGTCAGCCGTTTCAAGACCATGCAAAATCATTACACTCACAAATGGCTAAAAGGATACAGAAAACCAACATCTGAGGACTATTATGTAGAAGCTATTTACCAAGAAGCGTTCACTGGGTTGTTGCACTGCTTAAAGTTTTCTTCATTTGTACAGAACTAGCAGTACGTTTCTGTCTGACAAATAGCTCAAATAGAAGATTGCCATTACTGTAGATGTGTATATATATGTGTGTTTTTTTTCCAGTCATTCCAGACTCAGATAAACATTATTACACAACAGCTGAAAACATAAAATAAGCACTGCACACATTTACAGCACATGAATGCCGACAGCACAACAAAAGTCCCAAGTTTGGCTGATGCTGTTCTGGGTGACCAATCACGTCACGGTTGTGTCCCAAATATAAGCCATTAATGAAGGACCTCTGGTTGCTAACCACCGCCCCCTCCTCCTCCCCGGCCTTGCCTCACCCCCTTTAGGCAAAGGTCGCCATCTCTCTCGCAGCCAATCGCTTCGCTCGGTGGACAGCCGCAAGCGTGATGACGTAGACAAGCCCCGCAGCGGACAGCAAAGCCCTCAGACAGGTAAGACAACGGGACGCAGAGGGATCCCATGCATCAGTCACTGTGGCAGCTTGGGTGACCACCACACTTGTACAATATATACAGAATGACAACCACAAACTAGAGAGTTGCACTCACTTTTAATTTACACATCTATCAAAATCTCCCAAAGTAGTGCCTCGTCCGCAATGGACTAATTCCAACATGGACCCTGACTGAACATAGTGAAATTGTATTTCATGTGAGGTCATAACAGGACACTGTGCCCTGTCTGTAAAACACTATATCAAATGGAGTCCTCCCTCTCTGTTAAAGTGATAGTCCACCCAAAATCAAGAGTAGCAAGCATGCAATCCTCTGTAGGCTGAAAGAAATAATTCAACAAATTGGGACATATGCTAATTCGCTATTTTGTCTTTACAGGAATTAGATACTACTACGAGATAGGTATTTAGCCTAGCGTAGCATAACTAGAAGCATAGAGAAACAGCTAACCTGCCTCAGTCCAAAGTACACATACTAGAGTGTGGCTCGGGCTGCATATTTCTGTCTGAACCCGACCCAAGAGAGTAGTAACTGAACCCAAACCTGACAGGCATTCGATTTTTTTTGTCCAAATCCAACCTGCAGTTAATGTAAGCTGAAGCCCTGAGTTTGTGTTACCCTGTCACGCAATTGTTGTTACCATGGTTACAGCTGGCCGGTTTACCCTGATAATACGTGTGGGCACCTTGTAAATGACCCTCAAAAGGCATTGTTTGTTATAAGTTGTAGGTTCTTGAACTCAACTGTAACCGCTGTTGCATGGTTTTTGGTAGTTTTAAACTTCCCAAAAGACAAATTTTGTTTGATGTCTTCTATTCTTAGCTAGGCTATTTAATGCCTGAAATAGCCCATGTGTTGAGTTCATGTGTTGTCACGTAAATAACAAACCCCAGCACTGAACAGGAAGTAGTAGCCCAGCACAGACAGTAGGTCCATACTATATTTTTACTAAAAGAACTTGAAACACCATGTCAAGTAGGCTAGCCCACCCAATGTGACCGAACCCGAACATCATTTCTAAATTTTTGGCCGTACCCGACCCGACCTGAGCCCGACAGGATCCGTTGGGACCCAACGGGCTGGGCCACTATCTACTATCTACTATGTACTATCAACATCTCTAAATTTTAGTGATGAACACGTTGTATCTTTCATTTGTTTAATCCATACACAAACAAAAATAAAACAAATGATAATGTAAAAACAATAAGGTGGAGCACGTTTTACTAGAGGTAGAGGTTTAAGTACATATTAAACAATAAGGTGCATGATAATTAGTGGACTTTAGAGGTGTTGGTAGGTGCATTTTTTAGCTTTGAAGAAAACCAGGCAAAGTGTTTCCCCCTTTATTCTAAGCTAGGAAGGCTAATCGTCTCAAGGCTTCAGCTCCGTATTTGATGCACAGTCGTATTGAACTTATCATCTAACTCTCAGAAAGAAAACGAATACATGTATTCCCCAAAATGTTGAACTATTACATTATAAGGTAGCTATAAAATGTTTATGGTTAGCTTCTTCACAGAGACAAGAGGCTGTGATCAGTTTGGATTTGTGTCAGTATTTAGTCATATTAGGAAAAGTGAGCAAATGGATGGACCAAGGAGAAGTGGATCATGTTGCAGGAATGGCTTCTATGGACATTTTGATATTTTTCCACCATGAAAACACTATTGGAATCCATTGTAACTATGATTCTAAGCTGACTACAGCCAGTGCTCTTCACAGAGAAGTAAAGTATGAACCTTTCAAGCCTACAGGGGGTGCAGGTTTGATACAAAAGATAGATTTTGTCTGAAATATCACTTTAATTTGCTAATCGATTCCCTTCATCCTTTTTAGTTCTCTTCTCCCTGCTTCCCCAGCTGTGACTGCCCAATTTTCACTTATTGGTCAACTGACCCATCGAATCGGCAGCCGTGGCCATTAAAAAGATGACTGACATATCCTAAGCCAGTGGCATTCACTTCCCCTGGAAGTCAATGCAAAGGATATGACATCAGAGCCCCACAGTTGAAGTAGGACAAGAAGAAATAGTTCATTTCAGGGGCCGCCTCCTTTGAAGGATGCAGTGTATGAAATTGGACAGAACATTAGATAGGCTGGACCTGCATCTCCTTTCCAAATTAGTTGGTCTACAGAGGATTTAGGCCTTCTTTCAAGTTCCTGTCATTGTCTTTTCAAGTGACCAGCGTGCAATGGTTTGGAATACTGAGGGCCATCAAGGACCACCAGTTATGTCTGCAAAAGACAGCCTCATTTATTAGCCATATTTGGAGAAACCTTTGGAATGGGACAGCCTCATCCACCTAAAATATTTGGTCTTTCAAGGAGGCGTCCCCTAAAATGTGGCAGAGCTAGAATGTACCCTTTAATACACCACAACCCTTCCTCTTTTGGCCACAGAGGCTGCATCCTGCATGATAATTAGTTATGGCCCTCTCCTTTCCTTTTCCTCCTTTTTCTCCCTCTATCCTCCTATCCTTTACCCACCCTACCTCCTCAGTAGACTCAGCTTCAGGTGAGGAGTGGTCAGCATGGAGTGTGTGTTCTGCCACGTGTGGGGAGGGCTGGCAGAGTCGCACTCGTTTCTGTGTGTCCTCCTCCTACAGCACCCAGTGTAGTGGGCCACTGCGAGAGCAGAGACCTTGCAACAACTCTGCTGTTTGTCCAGGTAAGCCCCCCTTCCTCTCCCCTACTGCCACCTTCCTGCGCTCACACCAGCCCTCTCCTGGACCCTGCCTCACCCATAAAAGACCCACCTGACTCCCCTCCTCAGGCACTTAGCAAACGCGTGACCCCTGGGATGATTTCTACCCTCACCTTACATAAAGGGCTTTGCCTGCAGCTTAGAATGATTCCCACTATAATAACAGAGATTAAATCATGTTCTCAGGCTCTCCTACATGCAGACAGGCAGGGAGACTCCTCAATTTAGAAAGCAATATTATCACAGGACAATGGATCGGTATAGATGATCCCAGTAAAGCCAAACAGCAGAGGAACTTAAAATAGTAAATACAGTTCAGTGTCTCAGTGAAGTTCACTTGTGTTGTTTTGGTGTGTTAAGGAGGACTGTGTTTGTCTGTCTATAAATCATACCCTAGCTGCTCTGTTTGCAGTGCACGGCGCTTGGGACGAGTGGTCACCGTGGAGTTTGTGTTCATCGACCTGTGGCAGAGGTTACAGGTCCCGAACACGAACCTGCACCCCCCCTCAGTTTGGGGGAGATCCCTGTGAGGGCCCAGAGAAACAGACCAAATTCTGCAACATAGCTGTCTGTCCAGGTATGGAACACACTAATAACCATAAAAAGGTTAATCTAAGTTAATCCAAAAACAAAAATCCAACAAGAGTTAAGCCTTCACCAAACAATCAAATGTTGCAAGCCAAATGCTTCCACAAGAGTAGGCAGGATTCAGCACTCTCTCAAGCTCTCTTTTTTCATTCTTTAAGCCAAAAATATACTTAATGCATCCACAAGGCCGCAAGGGTGCACATGAAGTTAATCTCCTCGTGTCAACGAGGGTCTAACAGCCCAAAATATATGACCTTATGTGCTGACAAACATGTCCATGTCTGCAGACTTTTGCCTTCTTCTTACGCATACAACTGTGTTAACACCAGGAAGATTCATCACATCTCGTCCCCCTATAATGGCAGGCTTTTTGCCTTGCCTTCAAGCGTGTCCATTTGGAACAGCTTTTGCCTTCACATTTGTTTTTAAGCTTACTGAACCCTTAAAGCTGGTCCATGAATAAACAAAACATTACTGTATGTAATGTACATCAGCACATGAATTTCTCAAGAATACATCAAGATTTGATATGTCCAAGTAGAAATATTCAGCAGTGAGCACCACGTCGATATGGAAAGTGCACTCATGAAATAAAACTCTTTACTTTATTTAAAAATGTCTTTGATTTAGTATATAATACACCAAATAACTAACATACATTTTCCGTGTACTGTCTTGTCTGTCTTCCTGTTTGACTGTTGTTGGTGACCCTGGTCGTCCTCAGTGGATGGAGTATGGAATGAGTGGTCCAGCTGGAGCTCGTGCTCTGCCTCCTGCTCTAATGGGACGATGCAGAGAACCAGGGAGTGTAACGGCCCCTCGTACGGAGGCTCTGAGTGCAGAGGAGAGTGGCTGGAGACTGTCGACTGCTTTCTTGGGGAGTGCCCGGGTATGAAAGAGACAGCCAAATCAAAATATTTACTGTGCTCTAAAAATCTATTTCTTGCTCTTTCACAACAGGTTTACTAGAAGGCCAAGAGCTACCATATATAAACTGGATATTTAATCATACATAAATTAACTTTTAGAATGGATTACTTTGTAACTTACTGGACACTTTATTGCTGCAGGTCCTTTCTGTTTCTATTGCATAATGTGGGTATTCAGTTCAATACTGAATAATTCACCCCAGGAATGCCTACGTAATCAAACAACTTTAAACACAAAATGGCACCGAGTGTGGTACCAGCGGAATACAACAAACCAGATTTTTTTTTTAAATAATTAGACTTAAAAAATAACAATGCAGATATTATAGAGATGTATGACTCCCACTTCTTAACATGAAAGTTATATACAATATTGCAAAGTTATTACCTACTCACCTACTCCGATACAATGTAGAGATCCACAGAGAAATATAACAAACCCCACCACATTCATTCACAGATTGAGATTTTGTATCATACATGCTGTAAATAGCCATATCTAGATACTCCTTAAAGCTAATTACTCTTTGTACAAAGCATCTTCAAAGCAAAGCAAGGATTCAAAACAATTCCAGCAATCAACTACGAACCCTTTTGCACAGACTAAAACAAATCACAAATTATACAAGGCCAAATAAATGACTTGACAAACAATAAATGTGAAATTGGGGAAATGTCAAATGCATTCAAAGCCCTAGTGGGTGCTGTCCATGGTGCTGATTGTCTGTGTGTAGGTAGTACCTAATGACAATCTTCTCCAGCCCAACTATAATATAACACAAACCAATAAATTCAGAGAAAAAATATTCACACAAACAATCAATACTTTTCTGGTACAGACCATATGTGTAGCACAGACAAACCTGTCAAGTACAGAAAGCTGACGTTGACTGTTTCCGTATTCTTTGATCAGACTGTATTTGATTCAGGCAAAGTTGTTGTATGGTTCTGTTATCAGTCAGTGGTAATTTGTGCAGCTGTTTTTCACCAACTAACCAGCCAACTGGTTTAAATTAATGAATGTGTTCTCCTGCTTTCCAAACTGCCACCAGTTTTCATTAATTTCAGAATGCTATGAATTATCAATGAATTGCATTAAACAAGTTTCAAGTCCCTGCTAGTTCATTGTAATGCTCTAGGGAAATAAATACAAACCAATGGCAATTAGATGCAAATCCAAACAGTACAATGTGTTTTGATAAATGATCTGCAGTAATGTAAATTATACATAATTTGTACTAAATGGACTAGAACTTGTAAAAACACTGATATGGTCTGTATGCATGACTGGTATGTATGTGTTTCATTGTGCCTGATCAAGTCCTGTCTAACGCGCTCATGTTGTATGCATTCTGTCAGTTGATGGTAAGTGGCAGCCGTGGTCTTTGTGGTCCGGCTGTTCTAAAACCTGTGGTGGGGGGAGCCAGCAGAGAAACAGGATTTGCTATGGGCCCTTTTTTGGAGGGCAGCCTTGTCCTGGAGAAGGAGAAGAGGTCCGGCGCTGTAACGAAAAGAGATGCCCAGGTCAGTAGACGGGAACACAGTTTTCTTTGTCAGCAGTATTTCATCAGGGATGGAAAACTGATCGACTTAGAAATATTTTTTATCCCTACTGTAACCAAGTTTACATGATGAAGTTCTATTAAGCTCATTTACTCTCCTTTTGTGAATAGAACCTCATGAAATATGTGGCGAGGACAACTTCTCCAATGTTGTGTGGAAGATGACTCCAGCTGGGGATACAGCAGCTGTACGCTGTCCTCCCAATGCCATGGGTGAGCTCACGCCTTAACATCTATAAGACTTGAATGTCCACTGGTATTTTTAGGAGTTGAATTAGAAACACACTTTGGGGATATAGAACCCTTGTTTCATGTGTCCCCACACAGGGCTTATCCTGCGCCGCTGCACCCTGGATGAGGAGGGCATCGCCTACTGGGAGAATCCCACCTATATGAAATGCATTTCCAATGACTATCGCAGTATACAAACTCTGGTGAGCATTAAGAATTTTTTCTTTTACACTCCTGCTAACCTTAAAGCAAAATAACCATATAAAGACATTGAGTGTGGCTTTTCAAATGTGCCTGTCAGGGCACAAAGGTGAGAAATTATTCTACAGGATATTGTGCCAAAGCCTGCTGGCACTGTTATATTGAAGAAAACTGATTCTGCCCTAAGCTGTTAGCATAAAAACAGATATGGTCTGTTGATCACTTAGTGTAAAATCTAACACAGGACACTTTCTCTGTCAGACGCGGGAACACTTATCCAAAGCACAGCGTGGCCTTGTGGGAGATGGAGTTTCAGAAGTGATGACCAAGCTGAGGGTGACGTCCAGTGATGGGACCAGCTACAGCGGTGATCTGCTGGCCATCGTGGATGTGCTGAAGAACATGACAGAGATCTTCAGGAGGGCATACTACAGTCCCAGCAGTGCAGACATGAGGGTGAGTTGATATATGGGTTTTCTAGTAGTGTACTGCTATTTGTAATGCAGTTACAATATTACAGTTAAGGTGAAAACACACATGATAATATTTTATAGCAAGAATTTTTCAATTTAGAGGAATTACGGCTCAAAAGCACAAAATATTGAAATTTGAAATATTAGTCTATCCCTATAATTGTCTAAAAAGTGCACATGAATCCTACACTTCCCATAACGTAATTTGATAGCGTCTTTGGTTACACCCTCCCTGAATGGTAAACACCCATGTCTTACAGTAATTTCCTAAAACAGCTGGTCACTGTAGTTTTTAGCAAACGTTAACTCAAACAGGAGGAAAAAGTGCATTTGTTGGGGACTATTTTCAGCTGTGGATTAACACACAGGTGGTGCTCTAGTAAGTATTTCTGGCAGCAGGATGAAGTATGTGGGATTGAACTAAAAAAAACAACTAGTGTGTGTGTTCATGGTGTTGAAGGAACATGTCACCCAGTGCAACAGTACGGCTCACTGATGTGTTTTAATAGTTTTTGGACAACAATGGAGCTCTGCCACACAGAAGAATAAGATATATCATGCGTCGGATGGATGGGGATTTGCTAATGAGAAGAAATATACAGACTTTTACCAGTCTTCTCATTTAAATACCTTAAGGCCTGACTTCAGAATGTAAAGCTAACAATGTGACATCATATAGAACATTTTCTCTTTGTTTTTCAGAACTTTGTGCAGTCAGTCAGCAATCTGTTGATGGAAGAGAACAGAGAGAGATGGGAGGAAGCACAACTGGTTAGTATCACCCTCTCTTTCTAAAACAGGATTCACATCGTCACCTCATCTGTAATTACATCTTTTGTAGAACTTAGTGTACTGCAATAATAACAACCCTGAAGCTGTTGATGAGTTAAGACACTGTGACAAAGACACAGGTGGACAAACAGCCCACCTGTATTTTTTCAGACTGAGAGTTAGAAGGACAGGAGAGAGGAGAACTGCTGAAGGACAGAAATAGTTATAGCTAATGAGTAACCGAGTCAACGCAAACACCCACTCATCCATCTGCTGCACTCCACTCGCATTTACTATATTTGCTTCCATCCAGCCGTCCATCCTTTTCTTCGGAGTGTCACCATGCAGGCATCATAACAATGCCAAATACGCCAACCAGGTTACCCTCAAAATGAGCCCAGTGTCTTAAAATGCAAATAACACGCTTTGTGCACAAGAAGGAAGAAGTTTGTTCTTGTATAATAAAAGTATTATATGAAGGAGGAACTGTTATTATTATAACTGCAATTATTATTACCTTCAACTGTGGCATGCCAAGAGCTCTTTATTTTTAGTTCCTATTTAACCATGACCAAATCAATATGATTTGGTATAAACACAAACTTAACATCACTGTTGACCATTTTTCAGTGGGGCTGTAATATTTCATATTTTTGAATGTGTATGTTCCAGCTTCCAAGTAGCCAGAGGTGTCCCTTTATTCCTCGATGGTAAAATCTTGCAATGACTTGAACATTGGGTTAGGGAATTTATCCCAGTGGGCATGATGTCTGCTTTTAATGTATGAAAAAGAAAGGTATTTTATCAAAAAGCCAAACTTTCACTCTAGACCTTTATCAGGTGTAAAGATGGGGAACCACAGGGGGGCCAAAGTCAAAAGTGGGCAATCCGCTGCATAACTATTGGTTGACCACCAGAAATGGTACAGTATGTAATACTTGGATATATACACAGTCTATGTTGGTCAGGGAAAATGAAATAGAACTTTCCACAATGCAAAGACTTGCAAGTGGCTGTAAAGCAAACTTTACTGAATATTGTTGCCTTAACTCAACCTTGACTTGAATTTGTTTTACTTGCTCAACTTAACTGTAAATGCGGCTCATAAATGTCAAATAATCCTGTCATGGTGGAGGACTACATTCTTCACATTATTAATATCCACAGCTCGTTATGTATTGCTCATTAGTTAGTGTATCCCCAGATTTAAAAAAAAAACGGGCGCCCCAGTAGCTCACCTGGTAGAGCGCATACCATTAAGGCTGGGTCCTTACCGCAGTGACCCGGGCCCTTTGCTGCATGCATCCCCTCTCTCTCTCCCGCCTCTCCTGCCTCTCTTCAGCCGTCACTAAATAATAAAGGCAAAAATGCCCAAAGAAAAAGCAAACTAAGACTGCAAATCTTACAGTTAATTGCATATACTGTCGTCATCAAAATGAAGAGTAAGACTGTGATGCACAAAATGTAACTATTAACGTTAGGCATAGCTGTGTGGAATATGAGAAACGGTGGCACTGAACCAACAGGGGATGGAACGACAATGTTTGCCACAAATACAGCTCTTCTATAAAAGGCCTTTTGCGTGTCAAGTGTTTCAACAGCAGTTCAGAATATTCACCTCAAATCCATAATCCTTTTTCTGTCATTCTACTTTCATGTGTCTCTGTTTTCTCAGCTGGGGCCAAACATCAAAGAGCTGTTCCGTCTGGTGGAGGACTTTGTGGATGTCATTGGCCTGAGGATGAAAGACTTTCAAGACATGTATGAAGTCACCGATAACCTAGGTCAGCCTTATCTTCATCCCGGAGATCTCCACATCTATCTCTGTATATCAAAACAAATACTCATCACAGCTTTTCTTTCTCTGAAGATTCATCTTCATAACTACAATGGCAATACATGAAAGGGAGGACAGGGGAGGGTGACCTGATGGCTGAACAGACATTACCTGTGCTTTCAGTATCAAGTTTACCCACAACAACCAGTGTTGCATCCAGCAAGAGCTGTATGTCCTGTCAGCTAGTGTCCATTTGCGGGAATCATATTCATATTATTGGTTGATTTTAGTTTAGTGCAAAAAATGTCAGAAATGCCGAAGATATGTTTGAGGTAATTTAAAAACAATATCACTATTACATAGTTTGTTCACTAGATCATTAATATGGAGTCTTTTGAACATGTTTTTGTTATTGGATTTTCTTTTAGCTTACATCACACAGACAGAAAAGGATAAATGAATACCTATAGAGGAAATAGTCACTGGTGACAGGCTATTTTACATTAATGATACTATCTTGCCCACACCACAGAATTATATAATTGAAAGGGGTACTTTAGTATTGCACTGCCATGAATTTGAGGGGCTTGTGAGTGAAGAAGACGCCAAGATATCATGACTTTTAGTCCCTAGTATGGATCCTACACATCCCATAATGCAGCTCAATAGCCTGCATTAGAAGGTCCCTGACTGGGACTGAGTCTCTGAACTGATCTCCTGATGCTCCTTTTAATCTTTATTTCAGTATAGACAAAGTACAGTACAGCCAAAGGGAATTATTAGTTATAGCTCATTATATATTTTTTTTGTTTGTTTTGTTATATAGAATGCTTAAATCTCATTATTTTAACTTTATTTTTATGTTTTTTTTATGTATTTGTGTTGTTTAATTTCCAGTAAATTTTACTTTTCAAATTGTATTATTTTATTTGCTGTTAGTGTTATGTTAGCTGTAAAATATCTTGCACCGTAGATGTCACAAGGATCCCTTAATTGGTCTTGAATTACCAAATTGCATATGCATATATGTATCTGCAACAAAAGTCCAATCTTGGTCAGACTCTTAATTCATTGCAAATAACAAGTCTTCAAAAGTTGAAATATATAGATTTTTTACAAGCCTTAATAAACATTTGCACATGGTGCCTCACCTTTAACTAATAGCTTGTCTACAAATATAACAGAACTTCAACACTGCATCTATAATGCACTTTTTCATTGTATATAAAGTTTCTTGTTGTTGTCGTCAGGTTAGAAATACAGCAAAACCTTTAAATGATGGTGGTAAGTAGTAAAGCTAGTATACGTACTGTATAGCAACAAGCATCATTTGATCCCCGGCAAAGTATGTGGCTGTTTTACCCTAAAGCCCTATAGAGTGAAGGTTATCTAATTTGTTTGTCCTATGTATGTTAGTTTATCACATTTGGCAAGTAAAACTGGAGCTAGCCTGGAGTCTAGTGGAGGCTCTGGGTTGGGAAAGTCTGGACTCACAACCTGGATCGGCTCAGATCCTCCATTTTTTGGATGCTGGTATTTGCCCACCATCCTTTCTTGTATATTCCTCTGTTTTAACTTATTTTTACTGAGGCACAATCTCTCTTTCTGTAGCATTCTATTTCTGTTCCTCAGTATCTACATCAAGAGAACAAAGCCATGGTAAATATTAGCACTCACCAGGGCAGGAGGTATTCAGATGTGTCTCATGGGACTCTAAATCCACATTCACAACTACCTGCTGCCTCCGTCCAGTGACGCTAAACGCTCTATATTTCTCAAAGAGGGAAAAAGTAATGTATTGTAGTCATCACAGAGGCTCTGCTGCTCTCTGTGACCTCCAGATAAAAACGAGGCAGAGTTTGAGTTGAGTCAAGGGAAAGTATGTGGGAATTGAGGCCAGATGAGAGGTCCTGTTTATAGCTTTGCCACCTCGCTGTCTGGAGCCAAATAGCCGCCCACACACCAGCAGCGTACCTCCCCAGGGGCAGCTGACCTCCTCTTCCCTCCCACACCTCGAACATAAGCAAAGCCATGCACAGGGATGCTCCATCATCTGCCAACATATAGTTAGATCAGAGTTTCTTCCTCCAAACTCAAAGTAGTCAAGTTGAATAGGATGTGGGAATTCACCAGACTTGAACTTCAACTGCTTTTTTTTGTTTTGTTTTTTTCTATTCTGATTATTTAGCTATTCTTATATTTAAATGTTATGTTTAAAAATGTTTAAAACACATGTATCCAGTGTCTTCTATGTTAGCCAACACGTTAGCCCACATGCATGGCACCTTCATGTATGTCATCTGAAAGAAAGAAAGAAAGAAAGAAAGAAAGTGACTGCTACTGAATACTAAATTCAACTTAGCATTCCTTGGTAGTAATATCTGACATTCAAGGCTGGAATACCAACCGGGCAAACCGAGTAACTGCCCTGGGGCCCCAGACCTCCATGGTCTCCCAAAGCTCCAGGCTTACCGTGTGTCAACTGCTTTGTGCTGATGTAATTGAAAATGTGTTTGGGAGTATGCACTACTAAAGCACAACATCGACTGACATGATAAGGGCTTTAAGGTGGGTCCTGTTTCATTGCCTGACTTTGAGGCCCTGTTTTAAGGAGGGTCCTGTTTCATTGCCTGACTTTGAGGTCCTGTTTTAAGGAGGGTCCTTAGGTCAAAATCTAGTTTTAAGACCTTCATTATTTCACTTTTGTGCTCATATTTTGCACATTCCTTAATGTTTTCTATCACACCACCACACAGCTAATCAGGGACCAGGTAATATGCCAGAGAGTAGAAGGAATGAGTTAATAGGGGCCCAGCAGCTAATCTTTGCCCTAGAGCCCCTTAGCAGGTTAATTTGGCCATGCTGACATTATAAAAGATACAGGTTTTCCATAAAAGTATATGTTTTATTATTACATTTTTACATTTTACATCATTACAATACATTTTTTATATAATTTTTATTATTATATTATTTATTAATAGTTTAGTTTTCACAAACTCTGCTTCATCAGGACTGTGTGGGTGTGGTTTATTTGATTGATAGTAACTTGGCAACATAAGCAAGCAACCCACCAGAATAAAACTTCCAGTTCGAGAACTTCCAGAATCACATTCAGATTCAAATGTTGTTAAATTCTGATTGCTGCATGGGACTTTGTTTCACCTTCTTCCAAATTAGCTCCGCCCACTTTAAACAAGAGAGAAGAGCACAGAGAAAAACACGAATACTGAAATCTCTCACGAAATGACCAAACCTGTTCTAACGTTGGCAGAAAATGTTGCGTTCATGTGGGACCCATCAATCACAGTAAGAAGCTGCCTGAGAAAGTAATTTTTCAGGGCCTTTTGTAGAGAAAAAATGGACAGAGATGCCAGTGTGCAGTGTGTAGACAGAAGTAGCAGAAGTAGAATTACAAATAAGGAGAAACTGAATGTAAATATTAAAAGTACATAAAATATGATGTAAATATTGGGTGTAACAAGTAAAAGTTTCAGTCATCACCATTTCTCTTTTTACAGTTTTGAGTGTACACAAGCGTCCAGTGGTGGGTCATGCAGACATCAGCTTCCCTATGAAAGGCTGGAGGGGCATGGTGGACTGGGCCCGCAGCTCTGAGGACAGAGTCACCATCCCCAAGAACATTCTGTCTACTGGGAAACCAGGTGAGAGCTGTAACACACCTAACAAACACACATACCGAAGTACAAACTACATTCACTGTGCAAGTAACCAGGAAAGAGTGACTACAGGTTATTATGTGGGCATATTCATGTAATATTTGACAACATAATGAGTCTCTTGGATGATTTATAAAGAGAAAAACATGTTCCCCAAACACTGATTACAGCAGGCCTGTCTGCCTTCTGTTTCTGAGAATGTGCTTGAATCTGTGTATGTGTTGTGTTTGGTTGGGGGGGGTACAAAACAGCAGAAATAGGGAACAGCAGTTGATTTATAAAACAGTGTTTACTGCCATTAATCTGCAAAGAGAAGTGGCCCGCTCAGGCAAATGCACGCAGAGATGGTTGTATTTAATGTTGAAAATAAAACATGCAGGGGAATAACAAAATCATTTTTCATCACCCGCTGTTCAGCAGCTGTACAACAAAAAGACACGTTGTCTTCAATGAGGCCAGAGTAAGTTTCATAAAATGTTAACACAAAGCCCATTTGCCTTAATAATTTGATGCCACTGAATAGCAAACAGGAGAATTTCCATACTTATTGTTGCTTACAGACAAAGGGAATTATACAACTGTGGTCTTACAGCAGGGACAAACTGAGAATACAAGAACCACAATGTGTCTGAAACTGAAAAGTGTCAAATATGAGGATTTACAGTGATTGACTTTATAGAGTAAATTAGGTATTGATTAATCAATAAAATCTTATTATTGATTGGATCAATGCTGAAAATAATCATTAGCTTCTGCTTACAGCCTTATAAATTAACTTACCCTGTCTTCCAGAACTAATCTCTGCTCACAACACAACAAATATGTCACACATACAACTAACTACAATAACTACAATAGTCTTAGATGCACCGTGTTGGATTATCATTGAAAAGGTTTTCATATGTGGACAACAGTTTGAATGATGTGTGTGTACACTCATGCACTCATGTACACTCGTGCTGCCTGGCAAATAGCGTCTCAGTGCTCCGGTGCTATTTGCACGTATTTAAATTAGGTAGAATATGCATACATTTGCCGCAAAATTGGCCCCTTTCTATGCAAATGAGCCTCATTGAAGATGCTAATAATTTTCACTCTAACTGTGTGAGGCTGTTAGCGCTGGTGTGTGACTTTTTTTGGCAGAGAGCTGGTGGTAACTGAAGCGCATTTCTGAGGGGTGTCACCCCCAGACTTTCCAGTGATCATGGTAGCAGTGATTGTAGCCAGGCAAAGGCACCGTCATGCCAGGCGTGCTCGTGAGCGCATATTACTCAGAGAATATCACTTTCTGATTGTAGCTTGCGGTCTTCTCTCTTCCATTGTCCTGCCTACTGTGTTGTTGGCACCAAGCCACCATTTATAGCCAACTTTGCCACATGGATAATTGCACTCATCTGCTAAACTTTATGGGCGTGTTTGTGCTGTGATATCATCAGCGCGATATCTTTTGTGAATCGGACCTTGAGACGGGACAGATAGCGGTTGCAAGTGATGCGCAATTCATTGTGCTCAGCGGCCCATCAATTCTTTGTGAATTTGCCTTCAGTAGGTACTGTACAGTCTAATGCAATCCAACACCACAGTTCTGTCATAAAGTCAACTTTTATGATGCGTTTAATGTTCATGTTAATGTTTTTGTTGACAGCTCTAGCAGTCAGTGGTGGTATTGTACTAGACTGTATTATATTGAGAGGTGTTTCTAATAGTCTGACCCCCTCATGTATGTAAATAGGGAGGACAAAAATGTGAAACACCTCTCAGTGTAATGTAGAGTCACAGTCACCAAAACCTGAACATCACAGGCTTTGTAAATGTAGAATTCATGGCTAAGCTGTTGTTTTGGATTGCATCAATAAAGTGGTTGAGTGTATGTGTGTAGAATAACAAAAGAGCACACTTAAAGAAAAAAGAATAGGAAAGTAATTTTGAAAATAATAGATGAAAAAAGCAGAACATTAAGAAAAACACATTTTCATTTTCATCTTGTATACAGGATGTTCATACTTTATCAGAACACAGGCCACATACTGTATCTATAGAAAATAAATATTCCTGTGCATGTGTGCTGCACAAACTGTTTCCCTTATTCAAAGGTTCAGAACCTTCTCAAAAACATTCTTTATTAAGTTTAGTGGTATGTATCCATGTAGTTAGTTACCACCACTCCAATACAATGGAGATGAATGGAATTTAGTTTGTGAAGCTCAAATAACTGACAGACAACATTTGAAAAACTTAAAAAACACATGGCAGCCAGAGGTTTTCCTCCCCAGCCACATCCACCAGCTCTTCCATGGGGATCCCAACACATTCCCCAGGCCAGATGGACTATAAAGTATAACCTTGCCAGACTGGGTGTGCCCTGGGGTCTCCTGCCAGGCAGATGTGCCCAGAACACCCCCCACAGGAAGAGGTGCAAGATGCTTCCTTATCACATGCACGGACCACCTCAATTGGCTCCTTTCAACACAAAAGGTGTCTCTAAGGGTGAACCCAGCCACCCTGCACAAGTAACATATTTCAGCCACAGCTGAACTCTCACTTCCCAAAGCTTGTGACCATAGGTGAGGGTTGGAATGCAGATTGATGGGTAAATCAAGAGCTTTGCCTTCAGGCTCAGCTCCCTGTTCATCACAACACTCCGGTACAGTGCCCTGATCACTGCTGACGTCACACCAATCTGCCTATGTTGCAGTTGAGTTTGTTAAAATGTATTTTTTCCCACTGCTTTGAACACTGCAATCAAAATTCCATTCTCATTCATTTGTAATGGAGTAATGACAGAAATCTCACAGGCATATCTCAAAATCCCAGCAAATAAAACCAAAACGTTGGAATGGCTACACACCACCAGAGTTGACAAAAAAGGTGTTTGGTTGAGTTTCCCTTGGGAAAATGATAATATTGGGGAATTCTTCATTCAAATGACTCAGTAGTGTTGTATGAGTGGACACTGGAGTGTGAGGAGACTGGCTGCATAATGTTTTTAGCTTTAATGCTGAGGAGAGGGTTCATACCCTGGTAATTGATCATACTCTAGTTGCCATGCATCAATATTGTAGTAAAAAAAAATGATTAAAAACTATCAGTGGTCAACATTCAAAAACATTGCCATTGAATATAATCTGGAGTTTTCCAGCATCATCCACTATCAGTATTCATTTTGGTGAGTGGGGAGGCATATTTGTGTTTTTGCATCATGCATTGTGAACATTATTAACCAATGCAACCAATGGGCTTCTGTGATGTGTTGGTTGGACGCTGTGAAAGCTTTATGGTTGACCTTCATTTCTTCTGATAAAAAAAACAGAACCTCCATGTTAATTCAGCTGCCCACTCCAGCTCCTCTCCCATAGGGGTAATGTACAAAAGGGGCTTGTGGCAAAATATTAACCATGGAATAAAACCAAATATACAGTAAGACCTGATAAACAAATAGGGGAGAGGGGAAGATGTTACGATTTGCCATCTAGGCGGCAGGGAAAGGACCCAAATGCAGATGGGACAGGCAGACTGGTGTAAATGAACAATTTATTAACAAAAGTAGCTTATGGTCCATAACTGAAGTGCAGGAACACAGAAGCACGGCCAGGAACACAGGCAGGAGACAACACGAGGAAATGCAGGCAGGAAGGCAAGAACAACACGGGGAAACTCCTGGCACACAACAAGGAGAAACAACCAACAACATCAACATAATTAATGACGCGACAGAGAACAAAGGGAGAGGACTGGTATATATAGGGGAGGAGACAATGAGGGAAACAGACACAGGTGAAAACAAT